>JAJOZX010011022.1:5000-119468 GCA_023014485.1 Bathynomus jamesi
AGCTAAAATAAAGTTAAAGTTTTATTAGTCAGTAAAATGATAAAATAATTTTATTTCAGTTTCATAAATTGAATACCAATATTTAAAGTAATTGGTTTTTTCCTTATGTTGAAGGTATTTTCTTTCTTCAACAATGTCAACAAAACAAAATCTTTCATTAAAATTTCAAGTCTCTGGTGCCCAATTCAAATTTTAAAAAATGGTTATATAATTATATTAAAATACTTAAAATAAAGTCAACATAATAAGATGGTTTAATATAGAGGGTGTTTCATAACATGTGGGACGCACTTTCAGGATGGATTTAGGACCTGAAAACAATTAAAAAAGTTTTGTTGTGCACAACCCTTTTTTTTCCTGTGGTGTACACCCTTTTTTATTTCACTTCACTGACACTATTTATGTTGGGCGCAAACCTTTTATTTATGTGCTGCGCACCCTTTATTTCTATTACAACTTATTTCTTACGCGCGTGTTCTTTTCGTTCAGGATGACTCGGCCTATCCACTCGGATGGCTCTTTAATTTGATATGCGTAAGTTCCTTCGGCTTACTGGAAGCCTACTCTGGATTTCAAACTTTAAATGTTAAGTTACCCTCAGCTTACGAGAGAGGCCTATTGCAAGGTAGCAGAAAAAACGACACACGCCCTCTTATAAAGTTTATTAAATTTCACTCAAATTACTACATGAATTTAAAAAATTAGCCTGATGTATGATTACCAATTTTGCGTACAATAAAATCCAATTATTAATTTAAAGAAAATGTTCACAAGTATTTTAGTCTAAAAAATCATTTATACAGAGGGGCTTTTCATTTGCGTGTAACAAACCAAGTAACAATACATGAAGTTGTCGAAATCGAAGAATAAATTGGAAAATGGATTACTTACAGAGATCTGGAAAGTTATGCTCGACTGTTCTGCGTAAGGACAGCAGATTTATTGCCAGAACAAACCATTTGATTCCTTCACAAAACAATTGACGGGTCAGGCACAATAGGTCACAAACTTACAGTTTAACATTTAATTTGAACCAAATTAAATTAATTGAAAATTCACAAAGTTTTTGGTCGGTTGGCTAACATTAATTAAGATCTTCTAACTAAGTTCTCTTTTCCGGTCGCTACCAATAAATTATTTGATAAGTTCTCGTAAACGAAAGGATTCAAATTTTAAATATAACGGGAGACAGTTTTAACTCAACCTTGAATTTTCTAATCACACCGCAGAGTTATTTTTAACAAGTTAGTTTGCACAATCCACTTTAAACTGCAGGAGGAGGAACCACAACTGACTTAAAAATCTCGAATCTACCTTACAATTTTTAAGGACCACGCCTTCCAATATTTTGAAAGACCTATCAACACATTTACAGTATTTCTCACAAGGCCGTCCCCTGAAGGCTCTCACCCACACATAAGGAAAAAGGAGTCTTTACTGGGTGTTCCCAGGATCCCTGTGCCCCTGATTGGAGATTGACCTGACTTCCGAGCATAGACTCCTCCTTTTCCCAGAAATACATTTAAATAGTTATTTCTGCGAATCCGCCTGATTTCCCAATTTTTATGACCCCCGTCGTGGCCCACTTTTAGCGTGTGGATTCGAATCTGTCTCGCAAAAGTTACACGACCCAGCGAAGGGCAAACCAACCATTTTACGTCGGAACCCAACTCCGCTGATTTGCATTTCCCTGTGGAAGGTCGGGTAGCGGTTATAAATCTCGGCAGCCAAGTGGTTTGGGTTTTCCCTTCCCATGAGAACATCAAATTAAAATAGAACGACCGTTCTACAATCGGAAACATCTTTGATTTATTAATTTATGAATATTCATAACCCAAAACACCTGGCTTTTAGAGATCTAAAAAATAAAACCTTAGAGCTAAAATTTCTACTTTTGTTTTACAAAAGATTTCTACATGCCAATTTCATGGTTACGACAGCTTATATAAACATATGCCCGGGATCGCTTTGTTTCCGAGTTACAGCCCGTTATGTGTCTGCCTTACCTTTAAAGGAAGTGCTCAAAATGACCGCCTTGCAGTTGAATACACGCCTGAACACGCCTCATCATAGACTGCCTGACGCGCTCAAACATTCCAGGTATTGCTCAGATTTTCTGGCATCCTTGTTCTACACGTTGGTGAAGCATTTCAACGTTGTCAATGGGTGTCACGTAAACAATGGATTTCAGATGACCCCACAGGCAAAAAGCGAGTGGATTCAAGTCCGGGGAGCGAGTAGGCCACCCAATGGGTCCTCTACGGACTATCCATTTATCAGGGAAATGGTCATCCAAATAGTCTCTGGTTACTCGACTAAAATGAGGCGGAGTGCCGTCATGCATAAACCACATACGACGTCGGACACCAAGAGGAATTTCATCTAATAAATCGCTTAAATCATTCCTGAAAAAATTGGAATAGGATTCTCCTGTTAATCTTCCAGGCAAAACAAAAAGACCGATTAAGTTGTCGGCAATAAATCCTGTCCATACTTTGATGTTGAATTGTTGTTGGTACCTTGACTGGATGATGGCATGCGGATTCTCTTCGGCCCAGTGATGACTGTTGTGAAAATTGATCACGCCATTTCTTGTGAAGGCAGTCTCATCAGAAAACAACACGGAGGACAGAAAAAGAGGATCACAAGCACACTGTTGACGTAACCAAGTACAAAAAGCCTCTCATGGTGGGAAATCCGCTTCAGTAAGGCCTTGTACTCTCTGGATGTGGTATGGGTAAAGCTGTTGTTCCCATAAAATTCTCCACACAGTTGTGTATCTTACACCCTCTGCTACTGCTATCCTTCGGGTGCGGACACCAGGATGTTCGTCCACGTGATTCAGGACCCGCTCCTCCAACTCAACAATTTTGGCGCTGATTGGTCTACCACCATCTGAAACTCGCTTGTTGAATGATTCTGTATTACCAAGATGCTCGTCTATTCTCTGAAAGGTCTTCTTATCTGGCAGACGGCGATTCGGAAACCTTTCCGCATACAGACGTCTTGCTGCGGCCGCATTACACTCGGCAAGTCCGTACATGAGATACATGTCTGCCATTTCTCTGTTTGAGTAAGCCTCCATTCTCACTTCAAATGCACACTATCACTGAATAGCACGAAAACTTTTAAGGTTTTTTTACTGGCTGCACTTATTTACGGTAAGAAGTTACAAATACAAACAGTGAAACACCGCGATGCACCTCTGGCTGACTGATGGCTCTACATTCAACGATATTGAAACATGTCATAGAGTGTACGAAACATTACAATCGGCAAGGCCATACATGAAATAAGACTCGTACCAACTCACAAACATTGTCGGCAAGCAGTGTTTGTAAACAGTTTGCGGAAAGAATTGCTGGAACACCAAACGGGCTGTAACTAGGAAACAAAGTGATTTCGGGCATATGTTTCTATAAACGGTTTTCATTGTTTTCAGGTCCTGAATCCATCCTGAAAGTGTGTCCTACATGTTATGAAACACCCTGTATAAGTTATAAAGTACAACTTAATATAGGATTATTATTAATACAGAGTAGGAGATTACAATAGTTTATAATATTTAGAGATTAGCTAGTTAGAGAAAATGTAAATTTATGGGATCAAGTAAAGATAAGCACCCCGAGCCTTCTTTAATTAGCCTTATAAGGCTAACTAACGAAAATATCACGACCTAACCTAACCAATCGTTAAGTCAACTGTACGCCCTTGACGATTGGTTAGGTTAGGTCGTGATATTTTCGTTAGTTAGCCTTATAAGGCTAATTAAAGAAGGCTGGGGGTGCTTATCTTTACTTGATCCAATTTATGGGCAACTTAACTTATTAGATTTGCCTTTTTCGTGAATGTAAAATATTTTCATATAATTACACTTTGAAATGAGTATAAATTATCATAAATAATATTATTTTTCTGTTCAATTTTCCATAAATATTGATTTTGTTTTGTAATGAAAATTTTAAAATTTCAAAGAATCGGTGAGAGAATCGGCTAAATTTGTCGCTGCCGATGCACAAAAAATGGCCGATTCTGCCGACGCTCGTGCCGATTAGCGGTACAACACTAATATATAAATTATTTCACGAAAGTAACACGTGAATAATATTTATGGTGGAAATAACCACGAAGAAAAATAAAACACAGAATGATGCTCAAGCGCTTTCGTCTAATGACATCTTCAGGAACACTGAAATTAATTAAGATTGAGACTATATACATAGACCACAAAGAAAAACAAAAAAAAATTGGTTGTAAACAATGTGACTTCATTTACATTGGACAGACGGGAAAAGGCTTGAACGCACGTGTAAAAAACAACATCAATATTTCATTAGAACGGGACAGTCGTCCAATGCCCTTTTTGATCCAATTGTCAGAGTTGCCCCATTGCATTGATTTGTTAGAATAATTCTTCAATTTTGTTTCGCGCAAGCAACATTGTTAATAAAAACATTTTTGAGTCTGCCATTATTCAACTTACAAACAATTTCAATAATATATATATATATATATATATATTTTCTCAATCTTGTGATTAATTTCAGTGTTCCTGAGGATGTCATTAGACGAAAGCGCTTGAGTACCATTCTGTTTTTATTTTCCTTCGTGCTTATTTTCATCGAGTGTAATAAATAGAATTAATGTGATTGTTAATTAATGCAAATTGACGGGATTATTAGTTAGAAATTTATTTTATATTAACTGCCGAGAGAGAGAAATTAGTTTTAAAATCCTCTAGTTGGTCCAGAGAGAAATTTGTTTTAAAATTTATAATTGGCAACCATGCGCTTCATTTTCAAAGAGATTTTCGTTGAGATTTGTGTTGATAAGATGTATTCTGTTTCATTAGTGTTGGTTTAATGTAAGTTCCATTAATTAGAGTCGGCTTAGGACAACTTAACCTCTCTCTCTCTCTTTCAATGTCATATTCATCTTAATTCACTCTACTTTTACTCACCCTGTTTCAAAAGTTAAATTGAATAAAATCATATAAAATCTGTTGAGTTTTTTATGGTTTCGGCATCCCATTTTCTTTAGGCCTAACCAGACACACGCCACCTCATATAAAGTGCAGTTAAACGCGAGTCAAAATAGGAGAGCCGTTAAAGTTTCCAGTACAGTATAAATTCGATATAACATATTATATCATTATAAATAAACAAAAATCATGTTAACACAAATAAAAATTATTACAATAAAAGGGAACTACTACATTTTGAACCTACAGTAATTCCAGTAATTCAACGTCTAGTATCGGAAATATTTAATCAAAGAAAATTCAAATGAAAGAGATGTGAAATAAAAATATTTCTAAACGTCTTTGCAAATTTGGGGTGAAATAAAAAATTACCCAAAGAAAAGAAGTGAATCTAACGGTAATGTACAATATTATCCTATTATTACCTGAAAACATAAAACGAGCCAAAACAAAAGTTAACTTTATGAGACACGCCTAGGGTGTCCAGATTTGTGCTTGGAAAAACCTGGACAGGGGCGGATTTATGCCCTATAGCCTATAGGTTTATTTTGAAAATACTTTTTAACAGAGTAAATGAATACTAAATATAATAATACACACCTTAAAGTTTCACATTCGCATAGTATATAATTAATAACTCTTAAAATAACTCTGAAAACCGGGACGTTGGACACCCTAGATATGCCTTCAGAAAAAACTTCCTAATATATCAATTTCTTTTGGTCATAAATATGATAATCTCTGAAAACCGGGACGTTGGACACCCTAGATATGCCTTCAGAAAAAACTTCCTAATCTATCAATTTCTTTTGGTCATAAATATGATAACCATCATGACGTCAAAATAAAGCGTTTCTGAATAAATTTCCATTTCACAAAAGATAAAAAATTATCGTATATGGATTTATACAATTCAAATAGAGAATTAGACTGAGGACAGGCTTAAACGAAAAGAAAATTAAGTAAAACCAGTGTCGCTTACATCTCATCTCACCAAAATATTTGAAAGAATAGTTAGACAGAAAATCTATGACTTTTTGGAAACTCAGAAAAAATTAAATGATAACCAACATGGGTTTCGGTCAGGCAGATCATACCTATCACAACTAATGGAACACTACAACAACATTATTGATGCACTTGAAAGTAATGAAAACAAACTATGATGTAATATACACAGACTTTGCCAAAGCGTTCGACAAGTGTGACCATGGAATCATAATACATAAAGCTGAAATATATGGGAATAATAAGAAAAGTAGGGAAATAGATATGTAGAAGACCGACAAGAAATAGACTAACAAGTAAACAAACAAATTCTTTCTTCCACGCCATCATCAAACATTCTTAGAAGACACACGTGGTCAAGGAATCAGAAACAATGAAAACGTCTGTTTCTTCCCAAAAGGCCCGCGAAAGCAAGCCCTTATCAACTAAAGGACGCGTAGGAGGCGTTTCAAGAAATGCCCGCGAAAGTTCCGCGTCACAGAGGTTATATAAGCGAGATTCCACTGATACTCATCCTCACTCGCTCTACCATTCAACAATGGTAACTCTCGTTGTTATCTACTTCTTCTACTACTTCTTTCACCACCTTTCTCTACAAAAAAAAAAAAATGGTGTCAATAATCCAGCAGGGTTGAAAGCACCTTAAACAGAAAAAAACAAAACAAAAATCACTCGCTCACTTGTCGCTTGTCATTTTCTCGTCTTGGTCTCCACCTTCGTCAGCAGAAACTCGTCACGTCAACCGCCCTCCGGCTTCCCGCCGGAAGAGCGGCCTGCTGTTCCTCCAAGGCTTTCGATCTATCGTCAAGTAAGACCTTCCGCCGTCAGCCTGCAGAAGCACTTCTTCGAAGCCCAGCACCGTTTCGACTTCAGCCGGCTTCAGTCCCTCAAGCATCATCTCAACTCTACACGAATCGAATCAACACTTGAGGCGACCGGCGTCCGTTGAACAAACTTCAATGGGACGGTCAGCATCACCGCGGGCCTACGTTCTACAAGGTCAACCTTCAAGCATCTCCTTCATCTCAAGAGGCCTAATCGACACGACCAGCGCTCGTTCAACAAGCTTCAATAGGACGGTCAACGACACCTCGAGCCTACAGTAATAGGTCTACCTTCAACACTGCTTCACCAGAGGTTTTCATCGCCCCGGTAAGCTAAGTGCATCTTTTCTAAGTAACTCTCGTGAAGCCCACATCAGCCTACCGCCGAACAGTAGGCTATACTCCCAAAGTGTGTAATTAAGCGTTCTAACTGACTCTCGTTAAAGAACGCAGTAGGCCTATTTCCCAATTCAAGTGTCATTCCAAAACCGTAATCGTGTAGCATCATGTTATTGTGTTCAATCATGTAATCCACAAATACTTTGCATCCGTTTATTTATGTGATTTATTTAAGCATTTCATTATTGACGGCCGAATCCACTTCCCGTGTACTAAACGCACGTGCATCCTTTATATCATTTACTAGGCCCATTCAATGTTCCATTTATGCATAACCTTTAACCAGTGTTGGGCACTAAAGCGTTAACCCGATAACAGTTAATTAACGAAGTTAACTTTTTTTAACGGACTATTAACGGAAGTTAATTTCCATTTATCGTTATCGGACCAGTTAACTTCCGATAACTCGATATTTAGTCTGTTAAAGTCCGTTAACACGTTAACTGCGAGCAACCAGCACATTGTGTCATAGTCTTTAATAAATGTGCCTAAAATTTAATTTTACCTTTCAGTTCCCGCCATAATAATTCTCTAGTAAATTAAAATTTAGTTAATGGTTACAAGGGTAACGGGTTTCAAAACATGTAATCAGTACATTTTTTATTAAAAATAAAAAAAAAAGTTAAGCAAAAAAGTTGCAAAACTTGATAAAAATACAGTTAAATACCTATTTATTTTTGGATTTTGCATAAATAAACATTTTCTATGGGTTTTAAAGCTTTTTTCCTTGATTTTTTTAAATGTTAGTAAAGAAATAGTTATCGTTAACGGATTATCGTTAACTTCCGTTAACTTTGTAGTAAAATTATCGGATTATCGTTATCGGAGTTAAAAATTGGGGTTAACGGATTATCGTTATCGAAGTTAACTTTTTGGTTAACGGTGCCCACCACTGCCTTTAGCCTACATAATCAGTGTGGTACGTATTCTATTCAGTGTACCAAAACGTACGTGCTTAATTTCTATTATCACTAGGTTTCATATTTTATGCTGTGTTCCATTTCGCATGCCATTAGCCTAACATAAATGAATGCAATTACTTGACAATCAAGCTCTTAACCATTTCTCTTATTGGCTAAGCCCCATGTCATCTTAGCATAATATAAAGGCTGTTAAATAATTGTTATTCACTATAATTACTGTCAGTCATTTGTTATTCACTGTGAACAAATAACGGATTTATTTTCTCAATTAAATACAAAACAATAAGGTGCTTTTTATAACCTTAACAATATTTGCTTGGGTGTAATCCAAGCTGGTGACCTCGAAGCAATTCGTATCACTCAGAAATATTATAGTAGGCCTACTCCATTAGCCACCTTCAACCGGTGATACTGTAAGACATCATAAATTGTTAACCCAGCCTGTCATTAATAATCAATCATTGCA
Organism: Bathynomus jamesi; assembly: GCA_023014485.1. Taxonomy (NCBI): domain Eukaryota; kingdom Metazoa; phylum Arthropoda; class Malacostraca; order Isopoda; family Cirolanidae; genus Bathynomus; species Bathynomus jamesi. The sequence goes on from JAJOZX010011022.1 coordinate 13,602, forward strand.
TCAACTATTCACTAGCATTAAATTAGTCAGCATCACCTCAAACGGCTAACAATAGGCCCACTATAGATATATAATTTCCTTAGTGAGCGGCGGCAAGTCGTTACAGTACAAGGAGTATCTTCATCAGAATCAGAGGTCCTCAGCTCAGACTATAAGGAACAGTATTAGCTCCACTACTCTTCATAATCATGTTAACTGACATAGATGAGGACGTTACCAGAGACAGCACAGTAGATTAACATCCTTTGCCGATGACACAAAGATCAGTAGAAAAATAAGAAACCCAGAAGATATAAGATCTCTACAAAGTACAAACCGACATGAACAGAATCTACAAGTGGACGGAAGACAACAATATGAAGTTTAACACTGAGAAATTTCAGCTGTTACGTTGCTACGGAAAAAGAGAAGACCTAAAATTCATGGAATATTATACCCCAAATGGACAGGAAATTCAGAGAAATTCTAAAGCAAAAGATTTAGGGGTTGTAATGAATGATGATGCGAAATTTGAAACACAAAATAAGATAGCAGTAAACAGAGCAAAGAGAATAACTGGGCAGATACTGAGAACCTTTAAACGAAGGGATAGGAATATAATGATTCCTCTACTAAAAACACTGATCATACCCAAATTGGAATACTGCTTGGTCCTAACATCCCCATAAAAAAAAAGAAGACATTAGACAGGTATAAGGGATTCAGAGAAGCTTCACAGCCAAGATCAAGGGGTGCAAAGAACTAAATTACTGGGAAAGGTTACGCGAACTAAACCTATATTTACTGGAAAGGAGAAGAGAGAGATATACACCATCATTTACACTTGGAAAATAATGGAGAAACTAGTCCCTAATCTTACTCTGAACCCTGTAACTCCCCAAACAACAGTGGAAAGTAGAAAAGGAAGACTGTGTCGTGTTCCCAAATTAAAGGCGAGACAGGGAACATCTTTAACCCTGAAAGAAAATAGTTTTGTTGTTAGCTGCCCAAAGACCTAAGGAACATGAACATGGCCGTAACTACCTATGAGGTCACCGAGGTCCGGACCTCGGTAATTATTTCCTAAAAAAAAAAAAAGAGACTGAACCGTTCTCCGTGCAGCTTTAATAAAAGTATTTTTGCTAACAGGTCCCTTTGTACAGTATTTAATTATAGACAAGGGTTTTGTGTTTAGTGTATAGCTTGGGTTGTTTGTAGATGTCATTTTGGTCTGAATTTTGCTCGTCCCGCCGCGCTCGAAAAAAATCTGGACCTCACTAATTTCTAAACCCTAGTTACGGCCCTGAACATGAATGGTGTTGCAATGGACATCTTCAAAAGAAGATTAGACTCCTGGCTCAGAACAATCCCCGATGAGCCGGGCGTATCAGGCTATGTGAGGTGGAGAGTACAAGAAACCAACTCACTACTTCACCAGGCCAACTCGAGAGGAGGGGCGACAAGCTTGACCTTCGTGAAATGAGGAATCATCGCACGGAACGAACCTTTCAAAGGAAAGGATATATTATTTCCAAAGGTTTCGTTTATCCACTTAATTTATTTACTAAATTTTGCTTCAACTGACGTATTGTAAGACTATAAATGCTATTAGGCTATTTACCGAACCAAATAACATTCGCATTGAAGAATAAAAGCTTCTGTATACACTAACCAAAGTGACATTTAACGGTTAAAATGTTTTGTCTAATTTATGAATTGTAGTTACAAAATGTTTTCCAAAATAAGCAAAAGACAACTGAATATTTCTTTGGATCACCTAAAGATCAGGGCCCCCAGCCTTCTTTAGTTAGCCTTATAAGACTAACTAATGAAAATATCACGACCTAACCTAACCAATCGTTCGGTCAATTGTACGCCCTTGAAGATTGGTTAGGTTAGGTCGTAATATTTCGTTAGTTAGCCTTATAAAGCTAACTAAAGAAGGCTGGGGGCCCTGATCTTCAGGTGATCCATTTCTTTGAATCTTTCGTATAAAACGTGTGAAGAAATTTTTTGATGTATAAATAATGAAAAAAAAGTTAATGGAATGAAACATGGCCGACATAAAATAGTAAACTACAGTTAAATATGATTTAGAACCTCATTATTCTTAAATGCACTTAATAATAAAAACTTTAATATTAAAACTGTATACGTCAAATCTTTGTTAAATTACCTACATTAACAATAATAATAATAATTTGAACATTCATTTCTCTAGTCTAGGTGTTAACATGATTTTTGTTAATTTATAATGATAAATGTTATATCGAATTTATACTGTATTGGAAACTGCGAGTGCATATGCACCACAAGCGGGATGTGACGAAGAAAAGATGGAGTTTTACAGCAATATGGACGAGGTCATGCAGGCAGTGGTGTAGTGCTGTGGGAACGCGTGGGAACGGCGTTCCCTTACTTTTTTTGGTAGACGGAACGGCGTTCCCTCACTATTTCAAATAAATCCGAACTTACAAATCTCTAACGTCATGAAATTTTAATTCCCACCCCTAGAAGAAATATGAGAAAGAATCATTAACTGCTTCATTTCTTTTAGCTTCGACTGAGGCAATGCTAGCCTATAAAGATCTGGTGAAACAGTCACCACGGCGTACCAGTTGTTAACTTTTTTTTAATTAATCATTCCAGTTGTTAGCTATTTTTATTGATCGTACTGGATGTCGTATATCTAATGACACTGGAAATACTGCATCTTCAACCTTGGAATATATCCTAATATCCAGTGCGTATGACCTCAAAATATCCCTGAAATTGGTCAGATTTCAAAAGATTTCCCGGGGGGCTTACAGTGCCCCGGACCCCCAGCTGTATGGGCTCGCCGCGCTCGCCATTGTCCCCCCCGCATCTGAGTAACACTTTCAAAATGCGTTCCCTCACTTCTTTATTTAGCACTACACCACTGCATGCAGGACATCCCAGAAGAGGAAAAAGTGGTGGTGGGTGGCGACCTAAATGGACATGTAGGAGACGATAACAGTTATATTGAAGGGGTGCATGGAGGGTATGGACTGGGAGACAAAAATCCAGAAGGAGAGCGAGTGATAGACTTTGCGGTTGCTTACGATTTGGTATTGGTAAATACACTGTTTGAGAAGAAGCGGAAACATCTAGTAACGTACAACAGTGGAGGTAGAAGTTCACAGATAGACTATTTGCTATGCAAAAGTATACATCGTAGTGAGATTGTAAATTGTAAGGTAATAGTAGGAGAGAGTGTGGCGCCACAGTATAGACTGCTGGTGATGGATATGAAAATGAGAGGTGCTGTAAATTCGAACCGGAGAAAAGTGGCTAAGATCAGGTGGTGGAGGCTTAAAGACCAAAGAATTAGAGAAGATTTTAATCGAGCATTACTGGACGATGGAAATGAGATGGGGTATTTCGACGAGAGGACTAGACTGGGGTGAAGCCAGGTAGCAAATAAGATCCGGGAGACTGGACGGACAGCGCTGGGGATATCGAGAGGAGGAAGAGGAGATGACAAGGAGACGTGGTGGTGGAGCCAAGAAGTGCAAACAGAGATACAGGATAAGAATACGGCAAAGAAGAGATGGGATGAATCAAGAGAAGAAGAGGATCGAGTGAGATATAAAGAAGCAAATAAAAGGACTAAGAAAGCAGTGGCTCAGGCAAAGGCAGCAGGCTGGTAGAACATTTATGATGAGTTGGAGACACACGAAGGCCAGAAAAGGATCTATAGCATAGCGAAGGCAAGAAATAAAGCCACAAAGGATGTAACGCACATAAAGCAAGTCAGGAATGAAGAAGTTGAAGTACTGGTGAAGGAAGAGGAAATAAAGAAGAGATGGGAGTGTTATTTCCAAAACCTCCTAAATGTAGAAAATGAAAGAAGGATTTTTGAGGATGGCGTGGAAAATCTAGGTATGGTAAGAAATGTAGACAGAAAAGAAGTAAGGATGGCTTTAACAAAAATGAAGAATGGAAAAGCGGAAGGACCAGATGAGATACCATCAGAAGTATGGAAGTCGTTGGGGGAAGAAGGACTGGATATATTGTGAAGGATAATGACTGCAGTTTTTGAGACTGATAGGATACCAAAGGAATGGAGGGAAAGTACATTGGTACCAATTTACAAGCAGAAAGGAGACATCCAAGAGTGTAAAAATTACAGAGGAATAAAGCTTATATCTCATACCATGAAGTTCTAGGAAAGAATTGTGGAAGCGAGACTGAGAGAGGAAGTAGCGATCTCTGATGAGCAGTTTGGTTTTATGCCAGGAAGAGGAACAACGGATGCAATATTTGCACTTCGACAATTATTAGAAAGGTACGGAGAAGGAAGAAAGGAGTTACATCTAGTGTTTGTAGACCTAGAAAAAGCGTATAATAGAATCCCAAGGCAGGAAGTGTGGAGATGTTTAAGAGACAGGCGGATACCTGAGAAGTATGTCAGACTGATCCAAGATATATATAAGGGAGCTATTACGAGGGTGCGAAGTATTATGGGAGAGACCGAGAAATTTGAGGTACGAGTTGGTCTACACCAGGGATCAGCGCTGAGTCCGCTGATTTTTTATATTGTGATGGATGTGATCAGCAAAGACGTGATAAAGGAGGCTCCATGGACCATGATGTTTGCTGATGACATCGTGTTGTGCTCAGAAACAAGAGAGGGAGTGCAAGAGAAATTAGAGAGGTGGAGAGTAGCTCTTGAAACTAGAGGACTAAAAATAAGCAGAGGAAAGACCTAGTATATGAAATGTGCACCTGGAGACGAACAAATAGGAAGTGTCATGGTCCAGGAATTTATTATAAAGAACGTTAAAAGTTTCAAGTATCTGGGATCGATCATAGAGGAAAAGGGAGACTTGAAAGGAGAAATAAACAACAGAATTTAAGCTGGCTGGAAAAATTGGAGAGAGGTATCGGGAGTATTGTGTGATAAGAAGGTGAATGTGAGGATGAAGGGAAAACTGTTCAAGACAGTAGTAAGACCAGCACTACTATATGGGGCAGAAACATGGCCGATGAAAAGAAACCTGGAAAAGAAAATGGAAGTGGCAGAAATGAAGTTGCTCCGATGGATGTGTGGAATGACTAGGAGGGATAGAGTGAGGAATGATTTAATAAGAGGAACAACAAAAGTAACGGAAATCTTCAAGAAAGCACAGGAAAGGAGATTGAGATGGTATGGACATGTCCAGAGGAGGGAGGAGGAGTATGTGGGACGACGGATGCTGAGGATGGAAATTCCAGGCACGAGGAGAAGTGGTAGACCTAAGATGAGGTGGCGGGATAGACTGAAGAAAGATATGAGTGAAAAGGGACTGGAGGAAGAGGTGGCTCAAGACAGAAGTGAATGGAGAAGAAGGATCTGCAATAGCGACCCCACATAGAAGTGGGCTAATAAGGATGCGGAAGAAGAAGAACTGTATTGGAAACTTTAACGGCTCTCCTATTTTGACTCGCGTTTAACTGCACTTTATATGAGGTGGCGTGTGTCTGATTAGGTCTAAAGAAAATAGGACGCCAAAACCATAAAAAAATATTTTATATGATTTCCTTCAATTTAAGCTTTGAAACACGACGATCAAAGGTACGGTGAATTAAGATGAATATGACATTGAAAAAGAAAGGTTAAGTCGGCCTAAGCCGACTCTAATTAATGAAATTTACATTAAACCAACACTGATGAAACAGAACGAATCTTATCAACACGAATCTCAACGAAAACCTCTTCGCAAATGAGGCGCATGTTTGCCAGCTGTAAATTTTAAAACAAATTACTCTCTGTTCATACCAACTGGGGTTTTAAAACCATCTCTCTCGGCAGTTAATATAAAACAAATTTCGGATCACCTGAAGATCAGGGCCCCAGCCTTCTTTAGTTATCCTTATAAGGCTAACTAACTGAAATATCACGACTTAACCTAACCAATCGTTAGGTCAACTGTACGCCCTTGACGATTAGTTAGGTTAAGTCGTGATATTTTCGTTAGTTAGCTTTATAAGACTAACTAACGAAGGCTGGGGGCCCTGATCTTCAGGTGATCCCAAATTTCTAACTAATAATCCCGTCAAATTGCATTAATTGACAATCACATTAATTCCACTTATTATTATATATATATATATATATATATATATATATAATGTAAACCACAAGGAAAAAGAAAAATGGAATGTGTGTGTGTGTGTGTGTAAGTAAGTAAATATATGCCTTAGATCAAATATTATTTAAGGAAACATATTATTGTTGGTACAGTTTACTTAAAACATAAATTAAAATCTACAATAATAACCAGCCACTAATAACATTAACGTAGAAAAGCTAAATCAATAAACAAATGATCATTATATACTGTAGGTACTAAAAAAAACTTTCAGACACGCATTTTTATACTTCATTACCGCCATTTGGTTTGTGCGATTCGCGACTTCGTTTTGATAACTTTCACTTAGAAATATAATGTCGTGATAGACTTTTTATTTACTCTAAAGTGTTTATAACGATTTAATAACAGTATAATGTAGTGTGAAGGTACAAATTTTGGATGAAAGATATAATGAGTTGTCTATTTTCATAACTCTGTGAACTGAGTCAGTTAAGCCAAAAGCTTATCAAGGGTCGAAATTTGCTAAAGTAAATATTGATTCAAATTATGTCCCAATTTATAATCCTATTTTTTTTTTTTTTTTTTTTAATCACGAGATTTTTCTTTCTTTGAATGAATAACTGAATAAATAATTCTTTCTTTATAAGATAAATCCAGTTTTACAAGTTGGCGACATTTTTTGTTAAAATAATCTTTAACATAAATAATTGTAAAATTACTCATTTATTTTATCTAATTTGGCCTTTAAGTTTTAGGCTTTACTTATTATTAGGCTTTTGTTATTGTAACCATTAATTTCAGTGTTATTTAACGATAACATCTGTTGTTTTCTTTTAACTGAGGTCTGAGAATAATGTTGTAGTAGTATACTGCATCAAAAATATTTGAACTAAGAATAGGGTTATAATTTTTCAACTAAATATTTTTTCAGTTTAAAAGAATATGAAGACTTTTTTGTTTTGTTTTTGTTGTTAATTTTAGCACATTTATGCATACAAATACACATCATTTTTGTTACTGTCTTTGTGGTGTCATACAATTCACGTTTCGCATTACACCATAAGCGTTTTTATCCTTAGACAATCTTTGTTCTAAACTGTTCAGGAACACGAAACAAAGATAATCGAATCACACCGAAAACATTAACTTTACAATGTCATTCTTCCGTCTTTTAATAAAACACTGACCGTGATATACTTGGATTTGTTGTTAATTGCGTAATACGAAACACTGGGGTCAGATTGAGGTGAAGTCCGAGCCATCGATTACTACATCATCTGGATACGGATGACAGTCACCCACCCATTATTGCTTCACTTCGTTTATTTCAAGGGAAGCGGTGTAACCACCTAGGTACGTACCGGGCCGTACCCCTTATAAGACACACAGATATTAATAAACACAAAAGTTTGATCGGAATAAATTATCCTCTGAACGTGGAAAAATGGAAGAGAGTTTCGTAAGAAACCGGATAGCGAAGGGTATATTATTTCTAATAGACCCTTTTCATTCAGTCATATCACGTCATATATCTTTAACTTTTAAGATTTGTTCATAACCATGTAAATGTTTTTATAAAAGAAAAAAAAAAATATTCAACACACGCATTCTGTATTTCTTTTTTTTAACATTATTTTAGAAGAAAAATTAAAATTTATCCGATTAGTTTTCAACTTTCAAAATCTGAATCCAAAATAATATTAATTCAAAAGTCAGAAAACAGATCGTGACATAGTACCATGTTAATAAAGTTTTGTATGATTTACCGTTCTTATCTTCACACACACACACACACACACAATATATATATATACTCGTATGCGCATGTAAGTTTACTGAAGACCAAGACAGAGAGTTTTGCTTAATTATTTTGACAGGACAGAGAGTTTTGCTTAATTATTTTTAATACTTTGTAAACATACATATATATATTTTACTCCTATTATAACTGTAAATTTATGTCCAGAAATTTCCATAATGGTCAGGGGGAATAATCACGGGGGACAACCCCTCCACACCCCCTTTTCCAAAGTTCATCGACTTAACCCCAGGAAAGGACGAGGACACGGACGAAGAAGAAGAGATCGATCCTCCAGCGGTTGAGGGGCCTCCTTTGGAATTTCAAAGAGACCCTAAAATCCCCACAAGGTCTTTGCTCAGGGTAGTTCCTCAAAATGATCCCGAGGGATACGTCTGTTTTGCCAAGAACCACGTTGGCCATTCCAAGATCCCATGCATTTTCAGCTTGGCTGTGATTGGTTGGTGCAATTCACTTAATTAAAGTATTGTTCATTCATTGTTTTATCTCAAGTCATTTAAATGTATTTTCTTATTAAAAAATGTTTTAGATACGAAAAGAACCAATTTCAAATACCAAATAATATGAACATTACAAACATACGCTATGAATGTTCTGATAAAATTTCGAATACAGAAGGTTGACAAACGCAGACACCAACGATGATTATCCTCAAGAACAAATGGCAAAGTTCATCAATGGAATCCCAAAACGTGCATCACATAATGAAAAAGGGAAATCAACACCATTTTAAATCTATTCATTCAATAAAGCTGTTATTATGTATTTGATCTTTATAATCAAATCTAAGACTGGAAAAAAAACAGAAGGTGTCTATTTATTTTTGTCAACCCTCTGTACACTTACTTTCAGAATAAAAATGTTTGATTAAATATTACTGAAATGAGAAGTATTATGAAAAGTTACATAGGCTTAATTTGAAAGTTATGCACGAGCGTTTAGTGGCTTTATTTCGATATTGATATTGAAAAGAAACTTTTAATTTTAATCAGACTATAAACGAATAAAATAAAATAGATTTATTATTTTTACATAACTGTCACTTTATTTAGGCCTACATTCTCAATATGAAATGAACATAGGAATAAGTGAGTTAAAATAAAAGAAAGATTTCTTAATTTCTCTCTCTCTCTCTCTCTCTCTCTCTCTATATATATATATATATATATATATATATGTGTGTGTGTGTGTGTGTGTGTGTATTTGGTGTTCAAATAGCAATTCTACAGGGGATTACGTGAAAGCGCTTTCCTCTCGCCTGCGAGCAGAGTTGGCTTATGTCGCGAAACACACGCTCCACTTCATCCGACTGTATGTTATTGATAACAAGAGAAAGTCCCTGCTTTTAATTCAGTTAGAGTGCGTGCTGTGTTCACATACGAGACCGTTTTAATTTCCTCTTACCCCTACAACCTTATTAGAGTTCCCCTACAACCTTATTAGAGTTGTTTTTTAGGGAAATAGACATACAAATTACTGATAACTAAATTCCCTACGCAGTTTCCCTTCAGAATACCCTTCAAATATAATTTGTAATTCCTTTATTTATTCTTTAGATCCTCCCCCACCGCCGAAGGGCTGCCGAGTAGAGTATTCGGGCGTCAGCTCTTTGAAGGTTCGCTGTCAGAGCATTCCGCAGAAAGAGAAGGTCCTGCTGAGCCACCAGTCGCCGGATATAAGTCCAGTTCGGGCGCTGGAAACGAGGACGTCAGCCATTCTCGAAGTAAAGTCGTACACGATAGAGTGACGTTACAGACCAACGTTTTCATCACTTAACCTACAAAAATTAAAAATATGGAAATAATATAGACGAAATCAGACCCGCAAACGTGAAAATCTATAACAATTGAAACTGGCGGAGCGCTCATGCCAACGAATACTGCCCATTACGCTAACTCCAGGATTATTATGACAGTTACCATCGAGAGTCAAACCCCCGATCTCAGTTTATTCATTTCAAAATACAAAGCTTACGATAAGAGACATAACAAACTTTGTTTAAAACATCCTGCAACGTTTCTTCTCTGCTGAGAGCTGCGTAGCTCAGCTCCAATATTTAGATTAAACCTTTTTTTTTTTTATATGCAGGAAGGAGGGGCCAAGGGCGAGTGCCCGCAAAAGGCGAATGCCTTAATTTATATCAAGTCGATGAAGTGTTATTAAAATGTTATATTTTTTCAAAATTTTTTCCAAAACAAAATTCGTTATTTTTTCACGTTTTAGAGGTTAACTGATGAAAATTATCCGTATAATGATTAATCTGTGTTTTAACATATTAACGTAGGTTAACCTTGGTTTTGCTTCGCCCGAATTGTTCATTCTAACGGAGGTTAAGCTTGTCACTTCTCCACCTTAGACCTACAGTTTAATGCGGAATCCGAACCACGCCCCACCAGCAGCCTAGCGTCTCAACCACTAGACTACCCAGGGTACCCATTTATTTACCAATGAAATTATAATGAAATTCAAGAGAATTGTGTTGCAGCGAAAGTACCCACTTAAAACATTTAAGTGAAAAGCTGGTGTAGCGCAAGTATAATCTTCTCAACTATTTAACTTTAGTGGAAATGATTAAAACAGGTGTCGTATTAATGAAAGTGTTTCTTCCTAATGATGTTCAGTTCTTGTACTAGATGGAGGTCAGTCATAAACAATTCCTTTTAACGATGATTCTAATGTATATATACGGTAAATCTTCAGTAAATAAAGCTTTTCCTATTTAATAAACATCTTTCTAAAGATCTGAGTTTGGAAAAATATGAAATCACTATATATTCTTCGTTAAAGGTATTCAAGCTTCAAGAACATCAGCTTTTTCATGGAGTAAAAATTTGTTACAAGGATCCTCATTAGACTGAAGTTAATGACGTTATCATGAGCCCTTGGCCAAGTCGAGACCATCTAGGTGGTTCTTGGTAAAGTTATGACGAATGCTATTGATGACGCCATCAACTTTCGACCACTTATATGATTGACAAAAGAAAATAGACACCTTCGGTTTTTCCATAGTTTCTGATTTTATAATGAGAGTTAATAAATAATAACAGATTAATTCAATGAATATATTTAGAATCAGGTTGTTTTCCTCTTTGTATTATGTAAAGCTGACACACATTCTGCCATTCTATTGATGAGCTTTGCCATTTGTTCTTGAGGACAATCAGCGTGGTGTCTATTTATTTTTGTCAACTCTCTCTCTCTCTCTCTCTCTCTCTCTCTCTCTCTCTCTCTCTATATATATATATATATATATATATATATATATTATTAATTTCACAATTAAACACGTGAGATGAATGAATGATGCAAATCCACAAGTAAAAAGAAAAATGATTCCAAGGACTTTTGGTCAGCTCGCCTTCTCCCTTCATTCCCTGACGAGATGTACTTCTGAATACACGAAAGGCCTTGGAATAATTTTACGGATCACCTGAAGATCAGGGCCCCCCAGCCTTCTTTAGTTAGCCTTATAAGGCTAACTAACGAAGGCTGGGGAGCCCTGATCTTCAGATGATCCCATTTTTCTTTATCCTTGTGGGTTTGCATCATATATATATACACACACACATATATATATATATATATATATATATATATATATATCATACGGTTCTACTAGCCTAACCCACCTAACCTAGCGTACGCCTAACCCGGGCATAAGATTCACTCCAATTTACTAAATTAATTTGCCTCTGAGAGATAGGGAGACTGCAGTTCCTTTAAAAATTCTTCAAAGCGATCCTCCTTCCGGTGCATAGTCTGCCACATATATACTTGCCCCTGATGGTATTTCCTTCATCCAAATTTATTATTGCCGATCTCAACAATTTTACCTAGTCCCCTTTTCTTACTTGTCACTTTTAAACAAATATTTATGCACATCCCCCAACAAAAGTCGTACCAATCAATGGTTGTTGACGATGACACCTCAGATAGTGATATTTTCGTTAGTTACCTTATAAAGCTAACTAAAGAAGGCTGGGGGCTCTGATCTTCAGGTGATCCAAACATGAACTCGGGTATAGGGGATATCATTTAAAGGGGATTAGGAACTTGTCACCGGTAGGAATCACGCTATAGTAGCACCGACTTATCTTTCATGTTTTATAAGTTCCACTGAATCTCTAAGGGTAGACAGGTACATCTTTCTTCATTTTTCATTTCAAACTGATACTGTATTGATATGACGTAGTGCGTATAAAAAGATGAAAGGTTTGTTGTGATTGGCCGATAAAGAAAAAATTGTTATGATTGGCCGTGAGCTCATGATAACGTCATCATCTTTCAGACCAATCCATGATCCTTGTAATAAATATCGACTTCGTAAAAACGCTGGTGTCCCTGAAACTTAATATTTGGCATATATATATATATATATACACACACACACACACACACACACACAACATTTTACAATTTACAATTTCACCTCTAAATATGGACCTTTTCCAGTTTGTGTACCGTTTTTCATATCATTTATTTTTGATTGGTCATACAACCGCCGTCGATTATAACAACTTTTTAAGAGAGGCAAGTTCTTGATGACCTAACCTAACCTAACCTTCTGTTTTACTCTATGCTGTCTAAAAATGTTTACTATGCTGTATGTAATGTACTCTAGAAAACGGTACATAAACTGGAAAACGTCCCTAAATATTTATACTTTTTCTCACCAACATTTTCTTTTTAATTTTTAATCAACCAACCGAATCGTGAGTCCTTTGAACTCCACAACAAACCATCAGAATTTGTCGCTTTGAATTAAAAACTTTTTAATTGGTGTAAAGATGACGTTTCTGTGTTTCCAGTAACGTTTTTTTAAATTTTTTTTTATTTCAATATTTTACTATTATTACATTACATAAATATTTGTTAATATTTGTGCGCACAAACGAATGCTATAAGAAAATAAACTTTACATATTAATTTAAATACAAAATCTATATAAAGTATAAAACTTCGCCACAGAGCATAGATCGGGAACCTGCTGCGGTTCGGGAGCTACATGCGACTCATCGAAACTTTGGGTTGTGTGACCCAACCCAAAGCTTCGATTTTTATCTGTTTATTATGATGTCTATAGCCATCATAATAAAAAAATAAAAATTTTCTTTATACATCTTCTTTAGATTGAGGGCTTGTGGCTTTAGATTGAGGGCATGTGGCTTTAGATTGAAGGCATGTGTCTCATCCTATTGAAAAAGTTCCCGACGCCTGCCAAATAGTATGTTAAATTAAATTTCAAGGAAATTATTTGGTACATTGAAAAACTTTTATTTAACTTTATTAATACATTATGATACACTGTAATACATTGTAGTAATACATCATAATACATTATTCAGTATTTACAAAATACTCGTCCCTTATGCTTTGATACACATTTGTCAGTAGGTCAAAAACACTTCTAAAGAATCAAAACTAAAATAAACCAGCGACCGTTGGTAACTCTGTCTACTTTTAAGCGAAATTGAAGACAGTGAGATTGAGGGGGGGGGGGTTGATTCCCGATGGTGCCGGGGAAAATAATACAAAGTTAGCGCAAAGGACCGCATTTGTTTGGCCTAAGAGCCTCCTTGCCATTTTCTGGCCCTTTCCGAAACTGACAATTATTATCATGAACAGTGGATTTTACGTTATCAGTTTGGCGTTTCGTAAACCATTAAAATAAAAGTTTTGAACTTAAATCAAGTTGAACTGTTTGTATTTACTTTATGACAAAAGACAGCATCTTTTGAGAAATATTCACTGGGTATTATCAGTAATTTTTGATGATTGTTTATAGAGAAAAATTCTTAATTATGAACACCACCTTTTTTCTCTTTCAATGAATGATGTTGATGCTCGAGGAAATGGAATGTAATTCCATTTTTTTTCGTAATTACTGTATTAAATTTATAAAGTCTATAAACATCTAAAGAGACTCTGTTTGACGTACAGTTCAATAAAACAGAATTTTATATATATATATTATCAGGAATGGCATACCGATATAGGTATAACCTATAGGTATAGTATAGAAATAAATGAAGGGATAGACGTAAATATATTGGTCCTATACTTTTGGAATATACAATACGAGTATAAGCCATTTCTAAGGTTAAACCAACAACGGTAATATTAAAATCGTTGCAATGCTAGCAGAAAGTTGATAAATAATGCAAACTGTGACTGGATTTTTCTCAACCAATAAATTTAAGAGAGTATAGATAGATAGCCAGACAGATAGACAGACAGAGTGATAAAGAGACAGATAGCTTTTCGTTGCTAAAAAGAAATATTACAATATTAGAGTAAGCAAACGTTAATTGAACTAATGCTATTTTCTTTATTTAATTTGGCTTTACTTTAGGCTTTAATTTGGCTTCATTTTAGGCTTTAATTTGGCTTCATTTTAGGCTTTATACTCCTAGTTTTTGTTCGGATTTTGATATATATTTAAGAAATATACCTAACTTTATTAATTTGGTGAAAATAGTATAAAACATTATCTAAATAAGGGAATTCTATTTGAAAACTAGCCAAGTAAAATGATGTAAAATAATACCAAAATTTTGCTTTTTTTCAAATGAGACTCCTCCCCCTCCTAAAAACCTTCACTCGTTTTTTGTTATTATGAGAATAACAATATTCCCGTGATAAATTACTTTGTATTTTCACGTAGTTTAGCCTCAAGGCAAAAGCCATTTCATAACGTCCTATTTTTTTTTAACTTTAAAACATATTGAAGGCAAAATTATGGCGCAAAAACGTCATTATTCCGGAAATTGGTGAGTAATTCTAAACATTTACCCACGACTCTACTTAACCCTATTATATTTTGAGGCATTTAATTATCCATAAGTTCACAAGAGTTTCGTCATCAGTAATCAAACAAGCAAACGTAATCAAACGTAATCAAACGTAATCAAACAAGTAAACAACATTTAAAAAAAAAAGCCTAAAAAAATTATGAATCCTTTATGTACGACAAACGGACTTCCTTTTTGAAAATTCAAAATTAAAAAACTTTACTCGGATAAAGTTTCCCAGTATCTTCAAACACAGCTTAATATTTTCTCTTTCCTATCCAATTTAGATAGATAGCTAGCCAATTTAGATATCCAATTTAGATACGTTATATGATATTTGTATTTAGTGTAGTATTTTCATCTGAATAGTTTATTGTAGATATTGATAATGACCCAAATAACAAAACTTTGTCGATTACTAATATTGTCTATTACTAATATTGTACTTTCATTTTTTTTAATTCATGCAAGTTAGGTGTACATATGGGTAAATCGATTTCAGCAGATATATACCTATAAATATACAAATGAACTTCGAATGCCATCCCTGATATATATATATATATATACCGCTTCACTGGGCCACGTCCAGAGTACGTCTTTTACCATTTGCATGTGCCGGATTTTCAAATATGCCGTGTTTTCGAGAGGTCATTTTATAATAATAATAAAGTACAGGGTAAACAAAAAATGAACATGAACTTACTGTTTTATTAATCAAAAGATCGTAGTTATAAGAGCCAATGGGCCAGTAATGTGTTATAGATCATCTTTGTCAATTAAACGTAATTAAGAAACTTTATTTATTTGAAAATTGTATTCTAATTTAGTCTAAAAACATTGTTGGTTGCTACGTCGACGGAATGGGCCCAGAAATAGCAACACCTTCTTACCTTTTTAAAGCAAACCACTCGTATAAAAAATGCAAAAAACTTTACTTTTTTCTACGTGAAGGTCAAAATATGATAATAAAAACCCACTCTAATAAACAGTTTATTTCCACAACAGTTTCGATGCCCACTGGCATCCTCTTCGGGTGGGCATCGAAAGCAGCGTGACTTGTTATTTTCATTTATGATTTTAAAATTAGTGATTTCAAAATGTGCCGGATTTTGGAGTATGCCGGATTTTGAAGTGCCGAATTTTCAAGAGTCTACTGTATTTCCTTTCAAGTGCAGCTTTTGAGGGTATCTTGTTTCATGGTATGTTTTATCAGAAATGCCCATTAACTGTTATTGCTGAAAGACGAAACGTCCTCTGTGCGGCACATTTTATTTCAGTTTCCGTATTAAATCAAACTGCGGTTATTGCAGTTCCATATATATATATATATATATATATATATATAATATATATATAGGGTGGCCATAAAGTCTAGAAACATAGGATATTTTTCTCAGAACTGTAAGTTATCTGCAACGGAGAAAAAATATTAATATTTCCTGTATTGTAGGAAGCCTACAATAATCCCTGTCATAATGAAACTGTAGTAAGGTATTACAAGACCTCAATAACAGCTAGACTACTCCAGAAAATTTTTATTTCAGATCTGGGCATTGGGTACGCTGGTGGCAAATGTGAGCAGTGAGAAATCCTTTTGGAACGTCGACAAGTTGACGCCAGACACCGATCTTCGTCTCAGAATCTATTCCACGTCTCTGAACGCTCATTCCATTCCTGTCGTTCTTTACACCCGGACAAAAAACCTTTACGCTGGAGACTCCACGAGTAAGAATTATTGTAATGGATGTCCCTCGAAGAAAGTACAATAGATGAATTTGTGTTAAAATAGCTTTGAATTAATTTTTTTCTGAGAAATTATTATATTCCGAAATTGTAATACCAAATTCCGTTGATTTTCGTTGACCGACCGAAGGTCGAAGGTATAGAACAGTGATGGCGAACCTATGACACGCGTGTCAGCAGTGACACGCCGCAGGGTTTCAGGTGACACGCGATGGATGTTGAAAATTTTTGGTATTCTGATGAAAAACTGCAATAAATCGTCTACGATCATTTTCAATTAAGGCGATTGTTGGTTTTATCCCATTGAAAGAAATCTATTTTATAGTTAGCCTATTTTTAATTATACTATCATTATTACCACCCGAGACCCATCATATGTGCAAATTATGACTCCCTCACCCCCACCCGAATAGTTGAATAGCCTAGTACTTTCGATTAATAAGTCAGCTATCTATGATTTTGTAGTTAAATTTAAAATGCATGTATGCAAGTGACACGCCAACAATATCATTATTTAAAAAACACGAATTTTGGCACACTTGGATAAAAAGGTTCGCCATCACTGGTATAGAATCTTCGTTGTCATCATCACTGTAAACTTCTGAGAAAAATTTGTTAAATGGGAAAGATACCATTTTAATGATAAAACCTTTTAAAGATTTTAAAGATTTTTGAAGCTTTTTAAGTTACTAATCTAAGTTTAAATTTTAAGGATAGATTATGTATTTTGAGAGTTCAATTACAGTGTAACTGTAATGTGTGTGTGTGTGTGTGTGTGTGTGTGTGTGTGTGTGTAAGACCGTCTTGATTGCTATTTTACTCTTATTTTTATTGTCATAGTTTTTCCACGTTTTGTAATGGAATTCAAGCGTTGTTTTTGCAGTAAACTTTTTATAATATTTACCGCTAAAATTAGCTTCATAATTCTTATTAACGAAAACGTATTGCATTAAAATGTAAAAAAGTTAATGGAAGTTTGGTGTTACAATTTTTAGAGTATATAAGTTCTTAAATACTTTTATAATTCTTAGGTTGCAAACTTCTCTCTCTCTCAAAATCTCTGTATAACCAATTAAATTTAGAGCAATGCTACTCCGATACTCTCTGATATCTAGTATTTATATTTAGAGCTAGAGAGAGGCAGTGTTTTCTCTTTTGTGAAAAATTTAGTTGGAGTTTGCGGTCGGGTCTGTTTCCAAAACACTAGAAATTATCAATATGAGAACGCTCGTTAGTTACACCTCGGAAGAAGCCTATAAAGGAACCTTTGGTTGGTTGGTTTCATTGGTTGAGGTTTGGGGTGGTGCTGTTTCCTTTTGTCCGTTGGCGCTGGTCGGGTTTGGAACCATTCCCTACGGGAAGCTACTTGAAGCTACGTTGTAGGATTGTTCTTAGGAAAATTATGATATATTTAATCTATCGTACTTTTACAATCAAAGTAATTTCTAAAACGAATCTACTTTTGCACATGTTTTCCTATCGTACTGTAGGGAGGGAATGACTCATTTCGTTCTGTGAAATCCTTAAACACCCACGTATACATACTCCTCCACACACACACACACACACATGCGCGCGCGCGTTCTGTCCATTGTCGAAGGATTTGTGACAGTATTTAGAGGGTACTGACCTGATGGTGGGTGAACTGGATCAGTGCCTCTTATTGCAATCATTTCCAGCGCAAGAGATTGTGATAATCAATATTTTAAGTATTCAGCCTAGCAATACGGTAGTCTTTGACAACCATCCATGAAGTAATTACTACTTCTATTTAATAAATAAATAAATAAAATCCTTTAAAAGAAAGTAGATGTAGATAGATTAAGATTAGATTAGATGTAGATTAGATTAAATAGTGTTGCGTTTCATAATCTTTTTTAACACTATCCTCTAATGAGTAACTCATGTACGCGAAATAAGTCATATAAGTAATAATAATATGGTTCGTATTAATATACAAAACATTATAATATATATATATATATATATATATATATATATATATATATATATATATATATATAGCATAGTATGAAAATTTTTAGTTCTCTTTAATTTCAGCTATTCTATCTCTTTTCCTTCTCTCACTTTGTTAGTTTCTTTCTTGAGCTAACCTTGAATGGATCTTATAAGAGTATTTTTCAGCCCGTCCGTAACTCCATAATTTCATATCATTTCAGCCAGCACGGAAAAGGACACGACTTTCGTGGGAGGAACAGAATCTGATTACTGGGAAGGCGATGATAATTTAAACATTTGGATTTTGCTCGGGGTCGGTTTAGGATTATTCAGTTTAGTTGTTCTTTTCATTCTTGGATGGGTGTTCATAATAAGCATCATTCACAAGAGGAAATCGAGATACGAGAGAAAACAAACCAATAGGAAAGGTAAGAAGAAATGGGACAATTCGGGACAAGTTTATTTTTATTGTTCGATGTGTCACTCAGCAAATGTTATCTGATTACAATTACAATCTGGAGTTTGGAGATTACTGCCCTCTGGCCTCTACTCAATAGTATTTCCATTCGCATTCATGGTCTACGAGTGAGGACGTACGAAAGTGAAAAAATACACATTTGACAAAAGTGTGTTTTGATTTGGTAAACAATGTTTACGTCGCTGATTGATTTCCTAACCTAATTTATTTTAACCAATCAGAACCTAACCTAATATTAGCCTAACCAATCAGTACTTAACCTAATATTAGTCTAACCAATCAGAAACTAACTTATCGTATCCTAACCGATCATAACCTAACCTAACCCCGAACCAAAGTGGGAAAGGCCGTGGATGAGAATGAAAATGACATGAATTGGGAATAGACCGATTTGAAAATGCTTCGTTTGAGATTCTCACTTTCTCACTTTCCCATTCTTGGGGGCGGAATCGAATGGGAATGACGGTGAGTGAGAGTAAACCCATTTGGGGACCATAAGATGTTAAAAAAGAAGTTAGTTTGGAGATTATGAATACCAATGGCGTCACGTTAAATCTTGTCTGTGAAGTCATATTATATTGAAAAATCATTGTTGTACTTTTCGCCTATCTTATTATTATTCACAATTACTATTTTGTTATTACTATTATTACTATTATTATATACAATTATGTGTGACATAAGACTATTTTGTTGATATACTGTGTCTGTATTATTTATAACAGTAATCAAAGTTTTTGTAATGTTGACCTACTCACAGCTTTAAATAAAAATATACAGGGCCGGTCCTAGCTTCTGAGGGGTCATGTGCAAGATGGTTGGGGCCCCCATTCCTTACACAAGCCTTACACAACAAAGCACTTGCTGTTCCGTTCTATGTTCTTATTCTAATAATTAAAAATAACACACCAATTTCATTTGTTATAAACGAGCAACTTCTATTGCACCGTTCTTGAAATAATTACATCCAAAAATATGAAAGCATCTCCGATACAAAGTACTTTCTACTTTGATATGCATAGATTTATACAATTATAGCATTTGATTAATAAAGCTACTTAGGAAAATATATCGAAACTAAAGCACTATGCTCAAACTTGAGAGAGAAACATATCTTTCCGTAAAACAGTTGCTTGCCAATTGGCTAGTGGCTACAGAGTACAGATCACGGTTTTAAATTTTCGGATGACGTCTCTATGGCAATACTACATGAGGCGCCGCTGAGGTGACGGATGGTCAGATTTATTTGTTATATGTCTCGATATTATGATCAATAAACTGATGATGTAATAGAGAGTTGATATATTAGATATAATTGATATATGCCGTATAATAACCAAAAAAATATACCGTCACAAAAAATAGATTGATCTAGGGTGTGCACCCGGTTCTTGCTACCCGGGAAATTCCCAGTTCCTAGATTTCAGGAACCGAACCGAGAACCGAAAAGATTTCCCGGTTCCTATACACTCTAAAAACAGTTGCATTGTTTTTACTATGCAAGGGCTGCATAAGTAGATTCTACGTATTTTAAAAATAAAAAAAATTAATAAGTAGATTTCTACGTATTTAAAAATAAAAAATGATATCTTAAGAGAATATTCCTTCCGTTTAAAACGTATTGTAATTTGTATGGATCGTCGCAATCGCAAGCAGTGCTTACTGCTTAGACGTAACTTTGACTACTTATGACGTAAGCAGTGTTTACTGTTTACGTCATAAGCACGTTTTCTGTTAAGCTGCGCAGTGCGCACTGCGCAGGCGCACGTGGCGCGGAGTCTAAATTTGTTGTCATTCGGTTGCCGACTCGCCATTGTGCTAATTGCATCAGATTTTGTTGTGTGTGCTAAAGCTGAAAATTTTCAATCTAGTGTTTTTCTGTGCAATAAATCCCTTTCAAATATGTCAAAGTCGATTGTATGGGAATATTTTAAGAAAATTTCTAAAAATGAAGCCGAATGTTTAACTTGCAAAGCAAAATTAATGTGTTCTGGTGGTACCACTTCGGGACTAATGAAACATTATAGATCGCATCAAGGAGAAATGAAAGCAGAAAGTGATTTACCTGCGTTTAAAAAGCAAAAAACTCTTTCAAGTTTTATTAAAAGTAATTCTCTGGATGAAGAAATCGCCAAACTTACCTGTAAAGATGGACTAAGCTTTCGAGCCGTTGCTAATAGTGAATTTATTCAAAAAAGTTTTGCAAAATCCCAATACGACAAGAAAATTCCGAGTTCAATCAATGGTGTTAAAAATTCTATGATGAACTTTTATATGAAGAAGAAGACGGAATTGGCTGATTTTTTCAAGAAAGAAGTCGAAGAAGGTAAGCGGTATTCGATTAGCCTGGATGAATATACTTCTAAGCAAAATAGAAGATACGTCAATATCAACGGTTTTCATGACGAAAAATAATGCATTGGAATTTAGGCCTCGGTCGTATTAAAGGATCGTTTCATAGTGAAGCTGCTATAAATATGGTTAAAATTCGATTAAGAGAGTTCAATCTTCATTTGGATCGTGACATCGTAGCATGTACCACAGACGGAGCTTCGGTCATGTTGAAATTCGACAAAAATATTGCAGCAATTCACCAACAGTGCCTGGCACACGGAATAAATCTAAGCGTTTGTGATGTCTTATATAATAATGTTCGGGCTCATAGTAGTCAACAACCAGAAAATGAATCTTCTACCTGCAATGACGAAGACGATGACATCGAAGAAGACGAAGAAGAAAACCGCGTCGACATAGAATCTTTGGACTTTCATCCCGAACTTCATGAAGACTTTGATTCATTGATTCGCAAAGTTCGAAAAATATGTCGAACTTTCCGTAAATCGCCTCTCAAAAATGACCATTTACGAGACTTCGTGTCGGACAATTTCACGGGCAGCGTTTAAACCTTATTATCGATGTCAAGACGCGCTGGAATACCCTTTTGCACATGTTACATCGATTTCTGAAGCTAAAAGATTGCATCCCTAAAGCTTTGAGAGCCATAAGATACGAAGACTCGGTATTAGATTCTGAATGGCAAAGAATCGAAGAAATTGTTCAAGTTTTAAAGCCACTAGAGATTGTAATTAAAGAATTATCGTCCAGAGATGCTTCACTTTTAAAAGCAGTCTTCGTTCATTTTCATTTTAAATCAATTAAGAAGCAAAGATCGCCTAACTGTGAACCTAAGACGAGCTTTGATTGATCGATTCATAAATCGAAGGCAGAAAGAAATTTCAGGACTGCTTCAATATCTCCATAATCCAAGTTATCCAACCTCTGAGTCGACGGAATTTCCTGCAGCTTCACGAGTATCTCTGAAGAAGTCTGCTGAAGCAATTTACAAACGTCTCTATCCAGAGACTAATGAAGAAAACGAAGAAAGGACTGGTATTGAAGAAGTAAATCAAAATACGCCCGATACTATCAACGAGTCCAACGACCCTTTGCTTCAGGAATACTACGATGTAGTAAATAAACTTAAATCTCCAAAGAATGTAAAAATCAAGAAAATTTCGATGCCAGCAAAGAATTCAAACTGTTTGAAGCGACAGGGAATCGCACAGAAAAGCTGGATCGATGCGAGCTGCACTTCTAACAATTAAGCTACAAGCGTTGAAAGTGAACGAGCTTTTTCAGCAGCTGGTCTATTTCTTTCAAAGATTCGTTCTCAATTATCTGATGCGGTTCTAAATGCTCAAATTTTCTTAAAATACTACTTCATAAATGATGTAAAACAAGATAAACATAATTGATCTCAATGCTTAGATTTTTTCGTTCTCAATTATCTGATGCGGTTCTAAATGCTCAAATTTTCTTTAAATACTACTTCATAAATGATGTAAAACAAGATAAATAATAAATAAACATAATTGATCTCAATGCTTAGATTTTTTTATGCCAATTAGACTAAGTTTAATTTTACGAACAATGGTTAAAACAAAAATTTTAGTCGGTTTTTTTCCCGGGATTTCCCGGTTCCCGATAATTTTTCTGGTATCTGTCCCGGTTCCTAAGTTTCGGTACTCGTGCACACCCTAATTGATGCCCGAACAGAAACACTGATAATAATATCGTATACGCCGCGTACACGCCACATTACGTACGTAAAGAGACGAAAAAAATTAAACGAAAAGAATTTTAACAGTGACAGTTCTGAACACATAAATGACAAAAGTAAACTACAAATACTGTATAACTATAATAATACACGCTTATTTATGCTGCTTATTTACATTCTTTTATGTGGTTTTGTGTCGTTTTTATAAGTTTGGTGATGTTATAGCAACTAAAAATACGAAGAACAAATAAATTTTGGAGGGGGCCCTCTAATTGATGGGGGCCCTATGCAGTGTGCAGCCGCACAGGCCGCACATAGCTGGGGCCGGCCCTGAAAATATAGTCAACCCGGTTATACGAGTGGCTGAGTGAACCATTAAATCAATGATGGTCACCGAGATACCTTATCTATGGAATTATCTAGATTATCCATACCGCCAATTAATTAACTCGGTAAATCATTTTAAATAAAAAAATTTAAATTAAGACTTCCCTGTCAACATCCAAGTATGGCGTATGAACATTTAAAATGTAGAAGTTATCCATGGAAATTTCAATTTCTTTAGAAGATACAAAACATTTAATGGATAACTTAAAAAATATTTCAAAAATTCATGATAAATACCTTTACGTTTAAAACACTGGCTATTTCGAGCTGAAATTTATTTAATACTTATTTCAAATATTTTAAAAATTTATCCATAAAGAATAATATACTTTAATTAATAATACAGATTGTCTCTCAGGCTCTATTATTATTATTATTATTATTCTTATTATTATTATATATATAACGTCTACCTGTCTCTCTTTTTATCTATGTATCATATTTACTTTATTCTCTCATAAAATAACCATTTTATGTGTTTACTGATCTCTCTCAAGGTTTCAATGACAACTGGAGCGAGCGTTCCTCTTCCAGCCAACAACACGCGGCTCCAAATTCTCCAACCGTAAGATCCTGTCTTTTGAAATATATATACAGTATATATAAATAAATGGGAATGAACTCAGAATGGTTCCCTGAGGTTTTTGATGATACACACAGACCATGCATGTAACAAGGAACTCTTCTGGGAAAGTAAATTTATAGTGGATTTAATAGTGAATAATGGATTTAATTTTCCCAGAAGAGTTCCTTGTTCCATGCACGGTCTATGTGTATCATATATATATATTATATATATATATATTATATATATAATATATATATATATATATAGTATTATCAATTTGGTTTAAAATAATTATTATTTTGATTCCGAAAATAATTAGTTATCTACTATATATTCGTATATTATCTTATGGGGGTATAAGGGCATATAATACATGTGACAGGTATTTAACATTTGAACATCACAGGCAGCGCTGAGCTTCTGGTACCGTAGCTTCGTAGCTATCAAAGTTTTTCCCAGTCAAACTATTTTTACATTACATTACATTTCATTTGGAAAACATGAAGCCACTCGGGCCTATCAAGGTAATCCAAGTCATGAGCTACATTTTTAATAATAATAAAATCTTGCAAGATGTCAAACTCAAGTCAGCTAATTAATATACAACTATTTACTGATCTTTTAAAGTATTTCCCCCACCCACACCCCTTCAGAGACGAGGGACATAGTTTAAAAGGTCAATATTAGGGGGGAGCCACTCTAATAGACAGAGTTTATTTCTACAACAGTTTCGATGCCTACTGGCATCCTCTTCGGGTGGATACAGAAAAACGAATGAACCAAAAATAAGAGGGAAAACAGTCCAGGGACCATTGAGAAATTCACACATAGGATAGATCCCGTTCTCCCGACACCAGAAGGACATTTTATCAAAGGGTCCCGCTTATAAGTACCTTTGCACAAATTAAAATTATCTCCTTGTTCTATGCATACAGATTCTATTTTTTTTACATAATTATTAAATTTATTACATTTATTATTGCATTATTATTTTAGTACAGAAATTATAAATTTATTATTACATTGATTATTACATTGTTGTTTATTATTACAGAAATTATAAACCGAAAAACGAATGAAAAGGCGAGGAGGAAACAATCCAGAGACCATTAAGAAATGTACTTATAAGTGGGACCCTTTAATAAAATGCCCTTCCGGTGTCGGGAGAACGTGATCTAACCTAGGTGCGAATTTCTTAATGGTCTCTGGATTGTTTCCTTCTCGCCTTTTTCATTCGTTTTTCGGTTTATAATTTCTGTAATAATAAACAACAATGTAATAATCAATGTAATAATAAATTTATAATTTCTGTAGTAAAATAATAATGCAATCATAAATGTAATAAATGTAATAATTGTCAAAAATAATAGAATCTGTATGTATAGAACAAGTAGATAATTTTAATTTGTGCGAAGGTACTTATAAGCGGGACCCTTTGATAAAATGTCCTTCCGGTGTCTGTCGGGAGAACGGGATCTATCCTATGTGTGAATTTCTCAATTGTCCCTGGACTGTTTTCCCTCTTGTTTTTGGTTCATTCGTTTTTCTGTATCCACCCGAAGAGGATGCCAGTGGGCATCGAAACTGTTGTGGAAATAAACTCTGTCTATTAGAGTGGGTTTTTATTATCATATTTTGACCTTCACGTAGAAAAGTGGAGTTTTTTGCTTTTATTAGAGGGGAGATAATTGAATAGGTTTTACTTATTTACATAATAGAATTTTTAAGATATGTATATAAGATACATAACTTGAAAATTCTATTATATTCTACCATATTTCCGGTTTATAAAGAACCATTATTTATGGTCATCCCATAAGTAATGCGGCATTTTTTATTTATTTTTTTTCATTTTTATCATTATTTTACGGATAGAAATCAAACAACTCTTTGAAGTTATTTATATTTAAATAAATATTTATTTAAATATAAATAATTTCAAAGAGTTGTTTGATTTCTATCCGTAAAATAATGATAAAAATGGAAAAAAAAAAATTAAAAAATGCCGCATTACTTATGGGATGACCTATACATAGGATAAAATTTGAATGACCGGTTAGGTCAACTGTACGCCCTTGACGATTGGTTAGGTTTAGTCGTGATATTTTCGTTAAAACTAACGAAAATATCAGACTAAACCTAACCAATCGTCAAGGGTGTACAGTTGACCTGAATCCAGGACAAAAACTCACTGGACAAAAACTCACCGGACAAAAACTCACCACTTAAATGCAAAAGAGGGCAAAAACTCACCAGACAAATGTTTTTGCGAAATACATACACTCTAGTCTAGATCTTAAGATTTTAGACTCATTGTACATAATTACTCTTTATTTTTTAAATTGTTCTGTTTTTAACCAAATCGGTATACTAATGTAGTTTTGGCCACTGATTTCAAAAATAACTTTTTTTTGGGGGGAGAAATGAAAAACAAAAATGTTAGAGCACTTTAAATAATTAATGTGTTTTTAACGAAAATATCATGACTTAACCTAACCAATCGTCAAGGTCGTACAGTTGACCTAGGATTGCCAACCGTCCTTTTTTGAAAAGGACAGTCCTTTTTTGTAGATTTTTGTCCTTGTCCTTTCTTGAGTTCGGAAAGGACGCCATTTGTCCTTTTCTGATAACAATCTTGTTCCAAACAACAGTTTTGTAACAAAACTTATGTTTAAAAGGAAATAATTATAAAGTCTTAAGTCGAGTAACATTTTATAAGTTTTATCTATTTCTGGAACATCTGCATATTGCGAAAGAATTTTCAGTGTGATGAACGCTAAATGGCGTGATGATAGAAACCGATGTTCGGTTGAACTAGTAAAAAGTGAGCTTTTTGTTTCTTTCAATTTAAAGGATAATTGTTTGGGTTTTGCGGAAAAAATAAAAAATGATACTCTTTTACTGAAGTCTGCAAAAATTCAAGAAAAGTATAAATTTAAAAATAAATAAATATCAAGTTACCATAAATTTTGTCAATGCACGACTCAATGGGTCAATATCTGTATATCAATAAAAATATTTCCTTTAAAAAAATATGCAATAAAAAATATGCAATAAAAAGCATGCAGTATAAATTGTAATAAATTACAAATAAAATTTTACTTCTTTCCCTGACCCTGTAGACAGTATATTGGAATTGATGCTCTTGTCCTTTATTCAACTTCATGGAGTGGCAACCCTAAGTTGACCTAACCGGGCATTCAATTGACCTAACTGGGCATTAATTTATAACGAAAGATTAGTAGGTTGGTGAAAAATTAATATTGGTTGGTTGGTTAAAAACAGAACAATTTGAAAGATGAAGAGCAATTATCTACAATGAGTCTAAAATCTTGAGATCTGAAGATCTTAAGATCTAGACTAGAGTGTATGTATTTCGCAAAAACTTTGTCTGGTGAGTTTTTGTCCAGTGAGTTTTTGTCCGTGCCCCGTTGACCTAAACGGGCATTCAAATTTTATCCTATGTAAATAATGGTTCTCTATTTATTATGTGTTTGCAATAAATAATAAATGTGTTGTTATTGTTTTCTTATCTTATTTTAGTTAATTTGCGGAGTTAACGTTGTGGGAGGGATATAGTTGAAAAGATCAACATTGGGGTGGTGATTGTTGAAGAGAGTATGTTGGGGGTGAAATAGTTTAAAAGATCCCTATTTACTACCACCGAAACCCGGAAATTTGTACGCCAGCATTGTACGCCAGAACATTTATACGACTGGAAATTTATACGCCAAGCATTTGTACGACGGTAATTTATACGTTATACGCAAGAAATTCATGAACAGTTAATAAAATTGAATTTGAAACTAGGTAAGTTAAAATACAAATTATCACAAATTATGAAATTACATATTACAATAATTAAATGCATAATTGAAACTAGATTTCAGCTTATTAATTTAAGAGAAAATGTAACTAGCGATATATACAACGAATGTCATTTAAAAAATCGGAGAACAAATCTTGCGAGTTTTTTCTCATTAACCTCCAGACCTAACCTAATCTAACCTAACCTAACGAATGTCATTTAAAAAATCGGAGAACAAATCTTGCGAGTTTTTCTCATTAACCTCCAGACCTAACCTAATCTAACCTAACCTAACGAATGTCATTTAAAAAATCGGAGAACAAATCTTGCGAGTTTTTTCTCATTAACCTCCAGACCTAACCTAATCTAACCTAACCTAACGAATGTCATTTAAAAAATCGGAGAACAAATCTTGCGAGTTTTTTCTCATTAACCTCCAGACCTAACCTAATCTAACCTAACCTAACGAATGTCATTTAAAAAATCGGAGAACAAATCTTGCGAGTTTTTTCTCATTAACCTCCAGACCTAACCTAATCTAACCTAACCTAACGAATGTCATTTAAAAAATCGGAGAACAAATCTTGCGATTTTTTTCTCATTAACCTCCAGACCTAACCTAATCTAACCTAACCTAACGAATGTCATTTAAAAAATCGGAGAACAAATCTTGCGAGTTTTTTCTCATTAACCTCCAGACCTAACCTAATCTAACCTAACGAATGTCATTTAAAAAATCGGAGAACAAATCTTGCGAGTTTTTTCTCATTACCCTCCAGACCTAACCTAATCTAACCTAACCTAACGAATGTCATTTAAAAAATCGGAGAACAAATCTTGCGAGTTTTTTCTCATTAATCTCCAGACCTAACCTAACCTAACCTAACCACCTGTACCTATTCAATAACCATTTACCTACCTGTTAATCCTTTAATGCGCTGTGATACATGATAAAATTTAAAATTCTTGAAATTGAAATTATTTTCAAAATATTTAAATAATGTTTACTTTTATTTATTTATTTTTCTTTTTGCACCTGTGCTTATGTTATATAAAAAATGAAGTCACGGTTATTATCATGGGTAGATCGCATACTTAAGTCAAAAAGTCCGGTGGAGCTCATACTTAAATTACCGTCGTACAAATGTCAGTCGTATAAATTTTCAGTCGTATAAATGTTCTGGCGTACAAATGCTGGCGTATAAATTTCCGTCATACAAATGTTGACGTACAAATTTCCGCCACCATACTACCACCATAGTAGCCTATAAACTGAAGCAAAGAATATACACTATAGACAATCTGCAAACTATCTCTTTCACTCATGAAAGTGTCTAAATTTTTCTTAAAATTAACGGAGCAAGTGCAGTTTACGTCCCCCTGACGCAAAAGGGGACACAAACTACACTAGGTCAAAGTTGGGGAACGTAAACTACGGAGCTCCAATAAACCTTAGCCCCCCCCGCCCATGGCCTAAACCATTAGAGGTACAATAAAACTAAACATACCTTACAAAAGAGAATTTAATCCTGCATTTAATGAGAAACAATTAAAACTTGGTGTTCCCGCCATTGGCTTCCAAGACAGCCTGAATTCGCTTTGGGTAATTTGCCAAAAGTGACGTGAATAGATCTTGATCGTTACGCAAATTTGCTAAAACAGTTTCAATGTGTTGCGTCATTGTATCCTTCGAAAATCGATTTGCTGCAGGTTCTTGAAACAAGAGACAGTCAACCTTGTCCTTTATAACTGATCCAATGTGTTCACAGACGTTCAGGTCAGGAGAATTTCCTGGCCATTCTTCATTTTCAAAGAAATCGATCTCATGGTTCCGCAACAACTGTTGAGTGGCTAATGCCTTAAAGCAGGGGGCCTTATCGTGCAGAAGTGTGACCTGATCGACATCCATAACATTGTTTGGGTTTCTTAGAAAAGGAATGACATGCTGGGATAGAATAATATCACGAAAATACTGTCCATCCCAACTCTGACTATTTAGCTTCAGCACCCACATGAGCTTCTTTGCAGTGAACAAAACAAACACACCAACACAGTCTGGATTTTAATAATTCGCGATAATGTTCATTGTCATCGATTTCATCTGGTGTTGTGGCCCACACTCGATCATTTTGGTAGTTAGGCCGACGTGTTACGTAAACAAAAAATTCATCGGAGACAGCTAAATGCATGAAATCATCCACATCCCAATCTTCAAGATAATGGGCAAACCACATTCTGTCATCGATGTTAAGTTGAGTTTTTTTTGGCTTTGGAAGTTCATGCCAAAGCTTTAAACCTTGCCCATGACGGTACAGTCGAATGATCTCACCACTAACGATCTTTCCTCTCAACACTTCGATCTCTCTAGAAAGTTTAGCACAGCTGTTTTTTCACTTACGCGTACCGCTTTCAATGATGTCCTTTGTTTCCTGAGAGAGTGGCAAATTTGGGCGCCCAGATTTGGTTGTATCCATTTCACATTCATCCAAAGTTTTATTCCAATTTCTTTTGACGAAGTCCTCACTTCTTCGCAACTTTTTGGCAACCCATGAACGTGTTATAAAGGTGGCTCCAGCATCACGAGCTTCCCGAAATGTTATTGCTCGTATGCGATCTATCACACGTTGCCTCTCCGAATCACCAATTAATTGAGAAGCCATTATATTATCACTTTATCAGCTAGAGTAATTTTAATACCTGCAATAAATAAAGAATTTTATATATTTTTATAATCACTGAAAACTATTTCGATATAAGTAAACATGTAAGCTGCAAAAGGGGGGGGGGCTAAGGTTTTTTGGAACCCCTTACACTAGGATCTTTAAGAGATTTTTTAAATGAATCCATCAAATAAAACGTTAAAACTAACGAAAATATTACGACTTAACCTAACTAATCTTCAATTTATATATATATAATCGTAAAGAACGACGCTTGTATAGGAGAACATTCCGCGCAAGATGAGAAGAGAGAATGAACAAATGAAAAATGAGGTAACCACCCGGGAATCGAACCCGGGATCTTCCGATTGCCGGTCAGATATGATAACCACTACACCATGGTCCTCACTCAATCAGAAGTCGTAATTCCTCTACATACGCGCAGAAACCCGGGTGGTTACCTCATTTTTCATTTGTTCATTCTCTCTTCTCATCTTGCGCGGAATGTTCTCCTATACAAGCGTCGTTCTTTACGTTATTTATACTGCGTGTTCTTTGCAGTTGAAATGTATATATATATATATACACACACACACACACACACACACACACTATATATAAATTGACGATTGGTTAGGTTAAGTCGAATATTATATTTTCGTTAATTTTAACGTTTTATTTGATTAGGTATGCGTAGACAATGGAGGGGAACGTAAACTACACTTGCTCCAACTTGACTAATAGGCTACTGTTTACCAAATCATATGGCAAGTCATTCCAAAAATCGGGTCTTTTCCGTTTGGGGGCTAGCAGCGAATTTTAAAGAAAATCGGTATACTAACGTAGTTTTGTCACTGATTTAAAAAATAACTTTCTTTTTTTTGGAGAAATGAAAAACAAATATGTTAACCTTTGGTTAGCTTCCGCCCGAATTGTTCATTCTGACGAAGGTCAAGCTTTTCACTCCACCTTAGACCTACAGTTTAACGTGGAATCCGAACCACGCCCCACCAGCAGCTCAGCGTCTAGGCCACCCAGGGTACCCATTTATCGACCAACACTTTCTTTATTGTGTGAAAGATGAACAGCTGGGTTTTGCTGCGCGCCGGCTGCCGTCACCGGGTCTCGATCCCGGGGCCGATGGATTCGTAGTCAGTGATGTTAACCACTTCACCACCGAGGCGTTTTAAATAATTAATATGTGTTTTAACTAGCTTAAACTAGTTACAGAGGATTGTGTTAAATTTAGCCAGAGTCACAAACTGCTACTGTTTATGTAAAAGTGCTCTAAGTGTGGGAAAGTGTGTTCCTTTGATAAAAATACCCAGTTCTTTTGTTGCCAAAAGCGTCGGTCAAACGGTAAAAAGTGCAACTTTACGAAGAATACGTTTTTTGAAGGATCCCGGCAGATCTGTAAAAGTAGCAGAAAAAAAATCAAGAATTAATGCCCAGTTAGGTCAGTTGAATGCTCGGTTAGGTCAATTGAATGCAGGTTAGGTCAATTGAATGCCCGGTTAGGTCAACTGTACGCCCTTGACGATTGGTTAGGTTAAGTCATGATATTTTCGTTAAAAACACACTAATTATTTAAAGTGCGCTAACATTTTTGTTTTTAATTTCTCAAAAAAAAAAGTTATTTTTGAAATCAGTGACCAAAACTACATTAGTATACCGATTTTCATTAAAATTCGCTGCTAGCCCCCAAACGGAAAAGATCCCAAAAATCTACTACTCTGTGACTGAAGAAGTATTTTCGGACCACCTGAAGATCAGGGCTCCCAGCCTTTTTTAGTTAGACTTATAAGGCTAACTAACGAAAATATCACGACCTAACCTAACCAATCGTCAAGGGCGTACAGTTGACCTAACGATTGGTTAGGTTAAGTCATGATATTTTCGTTAGTTAGCCTTATGAGGCTAACTAAAGGAAGCTGGGGCCCCTGATCTTCAGGTGATCCGTATTTTCGTAGATCAAGTCTACAAGTCTGTTTTCTAATTTTCTTATTATGCCCACTAGTTTTCCCAAATTGTTCAAACCTAAAAACATTTTGAACATCTGTATCATATCCCCCCTCATACAACGTCTCTCAAAACTGAACATACCTAATTCCTTTAATCTATTCCTGTATTCCAATCTTCTTAGGTTAGGGATAAGCTTGGTTGCCCTATGTTGCACACCTTCAAGCATATCAATATCATGTCTAAGGTGAGGGGACCAAGCTTGAATGCAGTATTCTAAGTGAGGCCTAACATAAGAATTATATAATTTACAGATCACTTCCTTACTCTTGTAACTAACATTCCTCTTAATAATACCTAACATTTTATTTGCTTTGTTTCTGGCCTCTAA
This sequence comes from Bathynomus jamesi, assembly GCA_023014485.1. Classification (NCBI taxonomy): domain Eukaryota; kingdom Metazoa; phylum Arthropoda; class Malacostraca; order Isopoda; family Cirolanidae; genus Bathynomus; species Bathynomus jamesi. The sequence goes on from JAJOZX010011022.1 coordinate 46,305, forward strand.
GCACTGCTTAGAAAATTTTAGATCACTACAAACTATAATGCCAAGATCCTTTTCCTTTCTAACATCCTCCAACCAGTTCCTCTGCATCTCATAACTAAAGTTTTCATTATTTCTACCAAAATGCATGACTTTGCATTTTTGGACATTGAATTCCATCTTCCATTTACTAGCCCAAGCAACTAATCTATCAAGATCCTTTTGCAGTTAATAAGAATTTTCTATATTTGTAACTGGAGCAACTAGTTTTGTATCATCTGCAAATTTAGTAATTTTACAACCTACTCCTTTCTCTAAATCAATGAGATATAAAATAAAGAGTAATGGACCTAAAACTGATCCCTGTGGTACCCCACTTTTCACTTTCTGCCACCCAAATTCATGACAATTTAGAATTACCCTCTGTTCTCTGTCTTCTAACCATTTTTCTACCCAATTTAAAACTGACCCTAATATACCATGAGCTTTTAATTTATGTAGAAATCTCCCATGTGGAACCTTGTCAAATGCTTTACTAAAATCCAACTAAATAACATCTACATCATTTCCATTATCTACCTGATCAGTTACAAATTCTAAAAATTCTAAGAGATTAGAGAAACAAGACCTTCCTGATCTAAATCCATGTTGTGAACTTGAAATAAGATTAAAATTCTCCAAATGATCTTGAATATTATTCTTTGTAATTCTTTCTAGTATCTTTCCTACCAATGATGTCAAACTAACAGGCCTATAATTTCCTACATCCTCCTTAAGGGTACTACATTTGCTTTTCTCCATTCATCTGGTACTTCTGCATAATTAATTGACCTAGCAAACAAAATAGTTAGTGCCTCAGATAAGCTTTCTTCCCCTTCTCTGAGAATCCTAGCATATATATCATTAGGTCCAGCAGCCTTATTTGACTTTAATGTATGAATCACTTGCCTAATATCATCCTTCCTTATATGAATATGATCAAGAATGTCTGAATTTACAGGATCTAAAGAATTAAAATCAAAGTTATTTAAATTTTCTTCAGTAAAAACAGAGCTAAAATAATTATTAAAAATAACAACAATATCCTGATCTTTTTCAAACATCCTATCTAAAGGCTTATTTACAGCTTTCATTAGTGAAAGTGTCACATCTATTATCATAAGAATAAAGAATTAGGACGAGAAAGACTAGTCTATCGCCATTTTAAATCAACACAAATACACAAAGCATATTTTCAGTTTTCAAAAAACTTTCACACATTCACCAGAAATTACAAAAACTTAAAAAATATAAGAATAGATATTTTTCGAAAGTATTCTTAGAAGTTTCCGATAACAAAGACGAGGATGATGACATTGTAAAACAGCTCATTTCGCTCGGAGAGGGGACCAAAAATTGTTGATTAAAAGCGTATCGTAAATAAATTTGGAACTATCATAATTCTCACTCCATTCGACCATTTATTTTACGATTAAAGATAAATATTTTCTTTTTCAGATACAAATGACTGAAAATCCTCTTCATTCGCGATTGGAAAGCTCGGTCAGCTGAGAAAAGTGTATCTAGCACAAGGAATATATATATTGAAATAAAATTAGCATTTATAATGTCATATACTGTATATATATATATATATATATTATATATATATATATATATATTATATATATATATATATATATATATATAATAGGGGGTATCCATAAATTATCTTTACAAATTGAATTAAAATTGAATTGAATTTAAACATAATTTCTGGATACCCTGTATAAGTATATATATATATATATATACAGAGTGGGCCGAAAGTCTGGATCCATAGGAAAATATTTATTTTAATACATAAATTACAACAAATGATAAATACTTAAAATGAATATCAACTTTAACTCGTAAATGCGTATCCGTGATACTGTACAGTAGTTCGTACTCCAGTATAAATACTCAAATACTTTTTTTATTTCAGCCCAGAAATGGCTTCGAATCTAACAACAGAAGACCGGGTAGAACTTGTGCTCATGTCGCAAGACAGGGCGCTACACACAGAGAAGTTGCTACCGAATTCAATAGAAATCATCCTGATAAGCATCCAGTAACACATGCGACTGTTGGCAAGTTGTTTAAACGTTTCAAAGAAACAGGAAGTGTACATGATCGACGGCGTTCTGGTCGTCCAAAAAAAACTGCAACTGATGAAAATACCTCTGCAATGGTATGTGAAACTTTAACGAATAGTCCAGTAAAGTCAACAAGAAGATTATCAAATGAAACACGCATCTCGAGAACGTCAATTCGAAGAATTATTAAAAATCATAAATTCCATCCCTAAGTGTCTCGATGTCAGAGGCCGCCAATTTGAGCATTTGTTATAATTTGTTGTTTATACTGGAGTACGAACCACTGTACAGTATCACGGATACGCATTTACGAGTTAAAGTTGATATTCATTTTAAGTATTTACCATTTGTTGTAATTTATGTATTAAAATAAATATTTTCCTATGGATCCAGACTTTCGGCCCACCCTGTATATATGTATATTGATAATAATGAGTAACTGCTATAATATATATATATATATATATATATATATATATAATATATATATATATATATATATATAAGTACCTATTGAATAAACTATAAATAATATTTTATATGGAAGAAATATATGTTGCTATATGTAAAATTGTATCATAGCTAATCATACGTCTAACTTCTCTTTAAGTTATTCTTAATCTTAAAACAACTCTAGCTAAATTGGTTTCTTAAATTTTTAGCTCGCCGTAGCCATTATTTAAATGAAATATTTTAGCTAAAAGTTATCATCGATGATATATATATATAGTTTCCTATTACGAGATTCATTGTCTGTGGTCAAATTATTTTGATAAAAATTTCAGGAACATCTGATCAAAAGACACCATTGATATATATATATATATAATATATATATATATATATATATATATATATATATATACCTCTACTTTTATTAACTATGATTTTGATTTTGTGCATTTTAATCTGTACAGAATATTAAGGTTTATTTTTACATGATTTTGTTATTTGTTACTTCGACGAGGATTTAATATTTTACTGAAAGAAAAATTCAAGATATGAATGTTATATTTGGTATATTAGTCAATATTGAGACTATATTTAGCCTTATGTGTCTTATAAATAAGTTATATATATATATATATATATATATATATATATATATATATTATATATATTATATGTATGTATACATGTATGTATGTAATGTATGTATGTATGTATGTATTGTTATTACATCTTAAATACAAAACCATTCCTAAATGAAATGGTCATCCGGAAAATTTAGTCGAGTGCCTAAATCAGTGGTACTCATTGGGCGGCTCGCGAGCCAAATATATATAGCGCATTTGGCTCGCCAGCCGCGCAATGAGTACCACTGGCCTAAATGAATGTCAATGCAAGGTTTTAGATTACGGAAAAATTTAGATTACTCAGAAAAGACTTTTGGAACAGGCGACTTTTACACGCAAAGACTATGTTTAGGTTTGACATTGCGTCCTGCATCGAAACAGTTAGTAGATCATTAAAGTTGTCCCGATCATTAAAGTTGTTCGCGATGGACAATCAGACTTTGGTTAAATTAAAAAACACATTGCTTAAAATACTGGATTTGCGAATGCGACAAATTTGCGACCATCGCAAATTTTCGTCAGCAAACTATCGACCAGAAAGGCCATCATTTGTTACAAGATAAACACGAAGAACTCTTGTTTGACGGTGAGATCCATTCCACTTGTATACATTATGAACAATCTCACTTTGTCAGCACGAAGAACTCAGTTATTTGTATAAACTGGGCTGTAGTGGATATGTGGCTGGGCAAAAACTGTTGCTTACAGCCGCTAGTACAAGGCGAAAGTTAGCATGAGCTACGATGCTACATTAACATACGACATTTTGAAGGTCCGTTCTGTTCTGTAACCAATGTAAAATTATTTAATTTATGTCAAATAAATGCAAGGTATCAAAATTCGGAAAACAAGCATTTCTTGAACCCTGTTTATGTAGTTTACGATTAAACACTTATATTTTAGTTTAATGGTATGGACAGTGATCTTCAATGCCGGAGAGACTATCTAACAGTCAGTGACGAATGTCTTAATTCAACAAATTTATATTATTCTTGAAAATCACTTCAATTAAATACTTAGGGCGTTTGAATTACGTACGCACATGTGGCACGTGCGTCTGTATGCTTAGCCTTTCATAAAGCTCGTAGAAAAGCTACGACATATTAATTTCCTATTTTTCTGTTTTGTCTATACCTTATGTTAAGTGGCGTGTCAGACAGTAAAGTTTGTTTTTGTTACAAGGGTGTTTATTTTATTCTGGTAGGGACTGCACTTGAACTCCAGTTAGTTTATAAAAAGAGAAAAAAGATACATTTACTTCTGCGTATCTTTAGTTATTTTACAGTATATATAGAATAAGTACACAGTTTTTAAACTAACACAACTGCTTGCCCAATGTTAACATAAAAAAATACATTGGAAGTGACAGGGTAAAGCAAAACAGAATTTCTGATACATTATCCTTTCTTTTGCTAAAATTATGTATCACTGACCCTATCTATAACCATTTCGTCAGCAAAACATTATAACATCGACACTCTACAAAACTAAATTAACCTAACCTAGCGTAACCTAATTATATCAACCTAACATAACTTAACTTAACCCAGCGTAACCTAATTTATGTCAACCTAACCTAGCGTAACCTAATTTATGTTAACCTAACCTAACCTAACCTAGCGTAACCTAATTTATGTCAACCTAACGTAACTTAACCTAACCCACAATAATTTATCTATTTCATGTCAAGTCGATCAGATGTCTTTATTCCGACATCTGATACCAACCGAATCTACGAACTGGCACTGTCTATTTTTGAATTAATCTCTATTCGATTAAGTAATCCCAGAAAAGCGTGAGGATAATCATTCAGAATAATCCCGATACGATGAAACATTATTTTATTTAGTTCATAAACTGAGGCTGTATTTGACGTCGATCAACCAACTATTAATTAGAAAGGACATGAAAGTGATATGAAAGGACATGAAAGTGATAGGATTACTATTTATTTCTCATACTTTTCAGTTAATATTCGTGAACTAAGAAAAGAAATGAGGATAAGAAGATATAAAGGACTGACGCATTATCATACTTTACACAGTTTTACGTGGTTATACTCTATATAGAGTTGACTTACTAATGCAGAATTCTATAATAAAGGCAGTTATGGCCCTCATATATATATATATATATATATATATATATATATATAATATATCTATATATATATATATATATATGTTAACCCCTCCGTCTATGGCCTGGGTTGGTTCGAAGTAGACGGGGGTTCTAGTTAGGTGGCAGCAAAGGATGTATTATTTGCAGTAGTTTTCTTTTATATTACTCTCCGAGTTCTTCTATAGAGGCTCGGAGGATTCAGGGAGGCTTATTAAATTCTCTGAAGATTCTCGACTCTTCTTATAGCGTATCCGGAAAGTTTAATGACTAAGTTCTTCTGAAGAGAGCAAGGCTCGAAGGATAAGATAAAGACTATCATTTACTGCCAAAATGTACAGGTAGTGCTCAGCCTCTGAATTAGCTTCTGAATTTACAGGGGTAGAGGTTCGACCTCTTTCGACCATGGCTCAGGCCGGAATCTAAAAATTAAGGAGGCAAGGGGCCTCTGCCCCCTCCTCGCAGCGAGGCTGCTAACAAGGGAGTGTTAATCGAAGTAATCGAAGTGAAGTAATGAAGTGACTTTTACAATTACATGCTTTATACATATAATCTAAATTTTTGAGGAATGCAGTTTGAAGGTTAAGTTTCCCCCCTTTTAAACACATGTTCTGATGAAAGATTCCAAATAAAAATTTAAAAAACAAAATAAAACTAATCGTATTTTCGCCGAGTATATATTTCTGAAGGCGACATAATTTCGGAGTAGTACATAAGTACAATCTAAGTACATCATTGAGTACGTTGTAATTTTGGTTCACAACAATCATGATTATAATTATGGATTAATTCACATTCCCTTAGTATCGTTTAGTTACAATCCCATTTAAAGCACATTATTACATTATATATTAAATTATTACATTTAATTACAGTTTCATTAAAGTACATTACATTATATTAAATTAAAGTATTACGGTTAATTACAATTAAACAGTTACTATAACTTTGTTTTGTTTTTACAGTGTTTCATATTAATAGACAATTAAGATGTTAGAAATATAATACAAAGTACATGGGCACATACGGTACATAACATAACATACAACATAACACCTTATGTTATAAATTTGTAGCAGAAGCAAGAGAGAGGATTTTGAATTCAGATGCTTGCTTTTGCCGTGGATAGCGGAATTTGACCACTGACCTAAGCATTTTCGAGTTCATTGCGGGAGGCGAAATAATTAAAAATAAAAATAAAAATAATACACGAGAACGTATTTGCGGGTTTTCGAACGAACAGATACAAATGCATAAAGTTTTGCATTTCATAGACTGACACGAGTAAAATGAATATTTAATAGAATTGATATAGGATAATGGTCAAGATAAGATATGGACGTATGGGCGAATATGGTTGAATGATAATATTTATACTACAAACACCACAAATAAATAATGACTTATAGAGTGTACAGCTTTTTTTTATTATGTTAAATAATTTTCATACATTGAATACAAGAGATATGATGAAGGGAAATTAATGACGGGAAAATGTGACGTCATATTTATTCAAATTATGCCATACGTCAATTCATAATTAATTATAATAAATTCTATAATAAATGAAAAATGGAAATATGGATACGACTAAACCATATAAATGGTAGATCGTATGGTTGTGATACAAACAAAAATAGAAAGCAACAAATAAAATTTTTATCCAAAATCGCATCAGGCGATTTTGGTTTCTCATGTTAAAAATGAATATTGAATATTCATTGTTCATTTTTAACATATATATATATCGGGTGGGCAAAAAAGAGGGAGACATTGAACTCTGGCTGTAAAATCCAAAGTTATGATCAGATTTCAATATTTATTTCACACCCCACAACTAAGTAAATTTCCTATACGGTGAGCGGATCCAAAGAAAACTAATGAAAATTATGGATTTATTGAATATTTCTTTATGCATTGTATGTGCAGATAAAAAGTTACAAAGTACTCACATATGGTGCTATCTTGATGTTAAAAAAACTGCTCGATACGTTTACCACGAACTTGTACAACCTTTTTCAGTCTATGACGGAACTCATCTATGGCTTTATTGATTTGTTCTTGTGGTAGCTCATCCCATTTTTCCAGAAGAAGCTATCGTAAATGAGCGACATTTCTTATGTACTTTGACCCGATAAATTCTCTGTGACAAATTTTCCCAAAGGCAGTAATCGACAGGATTTAAATCAGGACTGTTTGGTGGCCAAATTTAAGACCGCTACCTGGTATCTTTTTTATATCTCCTGTTTTATCAATTTTCTTAAGAAGCTTCTCTAAACCTCCTGCAGTTGGCTTACGTTAATTAAAATCGCTTTAATTAATTATCAACTTGAACCTATGATTAGCAAGATTTTTCTGGAATATTCGCCATAAATCCAATTTCTCAGCTAAAGTGCTAAAAGATGGCATACAAACCATAAGATTACCTAGTACTAACATACTAAAATTTCATGGTTCTATGTACCGTATTTGCCGGGATATGAAGGATTTAAAAGGTCTTCCTTTTTTTGTGCCGACCCGACAATGCAACAGTAGTGTAAATGGAGAATTTCCAGTGGCATAAAGAAATGTTCAATAAATCCTTAATTTTCATTAGTTTTCTTTGAAATCCGCTCACCGTATAGGAAATTTACTTAGTTGTGGGGTGTGAAAAAAATATTGAAATCTGACAATAACTTTGGATTTACAGCCAAAGTTCGAGGTCTCCCTTTTTTTTGTCGACCCGACACACAACACACACACACACACACACACACATATATATATATATATATATATATATATACATTTTAACTGCAAACACGCAGTATAATTAACGTAAAGAACGACGCTTGTATAGGAGAATATTCCGCGCAAGATAAGGAGAGAGAACGAAACAAATGAAAAAATGTGGTAACCACCCGGGAATCGAACCCGGGATCTTCCGATTGCCGGTCAGATATGATAACCATTACACCACGGGCCTCACTCGAACAAATGCCGTAATTCTTCTACATACGGGTGGTTACCTCATTTTTTCATTTGTTTCGTTCTCTCTCCTCACTTGCGCGGGATATTCTCCATACAAGCGTCGTTCTTTACGTTAATTATACTGCGTGTTTGCAGTTAAAATGTATATAATGTTACGGCATGAGTGAGGTGCCCCTTGGGGCATTGGTTTCTGCGCGTTTGTAGAAGAATTACGGCATTTGTTCGAGTGAGGCCCGTGGTGTAATGGTTATCATATCTGACCGGCAATCGGAAGATCCCGGGTTCGATTCCCGGGTGGTTACCTCATTTTTTCATTTGTTTCGTTCTCTCTCCTCATCTTGCGCGGAATATTCTCCTATACAAGCGTCGTTCTTTACGTTAATTATACTGCGTGTTTGCAGTTAAAATGTATATATGTTACGGCATGCGGGAGGTGCCCCCTTGGGGCATTGGTTTCTGCGCGTATGTAGAAGAATTACGGTTTCGCATTTGTTCGAGTAAGGCCCGTGGTGTAATGGTTATCATATCTGACCGGCAATCGGAAGATCACGGGTTCGATTCCCGGGTGGTTACCTCATTTTTTCATTTGTTTCGTTCTCTCTCTTCATCTTGCGCGGAATATTCTCCTATACAAGCGTCGTTCTTTACGTTAATTATACTGCGTGTTTGCAGTTAAAATGTATATAATGTTAAGGCATGCGGGAGGTGCCCCCTTGGGGCATTGTTTTCTGCGTGTATGTAGAAGAATTACGGCATTTGTTCGAGTAAGGCCCGTGGTGTAATGGTTATCATATCTGACCGGCAATCGGAAGATCCCGGGTTCGATTCCCGGGTGGTTACCTCATTTTTCATTTGTTTCGTTCTCTCTCCTCATCTTGCGCGGAATACTCTCCTATACAAGCGTCGTTCTTTACGTTAATTATACTGCGTGTTTGCAGTTAAAATGTATATAATGTTACGGCATGCGGGAGGTGCCCCCTTGGGCATTGGTTTCTGCGCGTATGTAGAAGAATTACGGCATTGTTCGAATGAGGCCCGTGGTGTAATGGTTATCATATTTGACCGGCAATCGGAAGATCCCGGGTTCGATTCCCGGGTGGTTACCTCATTTTTTCATTTGTTTCGTTCTCTCTCCTCATCTTGCGCGGAATATTCTCCTATACAAGCGTCGTTCTTTACGTTAATTATACTGCGTGTTTGCAGTTAAATGTATATAATGTTACGGCATGCGGGAGGTGCCCCCTTGGGGCATTGGTTTCTGCGCGTATGTAGAAGAATTACGGCATTTGTTCGAGTGAGGCCCGTGGTGTAATGGTTATCATATCTGACCGGCAATCGGAAGATCCCGGGTTCGATTCCCCGGTGGTTACCTCATTTTTTTCATTTGTTTCGTTCTCTCTCTTCATCTTGCGCGGAATATTCTCCTATACAAGCGTCGTTCTTTACGTTAATTATACTGCGTGTTTGCAGTTAAAATGTATATAATGTTAAGGCATGCGGGAGGTGCCCCTCGGGGCATTGGTTTCTGCGCGTATGTAGAAGAATTACGGCATTTGTTCGAGTGAGGCCCGTGGTGTAATGGTTATCATATCTGACCGGCAATCGGAAGATCCCGGGTTCGATTCCCGGGTGGTTACCTCATTTTTTCATTTGTTTCGTTCTCTCTCCTCATCTTGCGCGGAATATTCTCCTATACAAGCGTCGTTCTTTACGTTATATATATATATATATATATATATATATATATATATATATATATATATATATATATATATCAAAGCTATTGACTTCTCCTTAGGGAAACGGAGCTTACAGATGAAAAGAAGGATCAACACAACGGCAAACATTTTCATTTATTTGTACATCAGACGTTTCGACAAATCTTTTGTCATCATCAGTGAGTTAAGTCTTAAAACCTTAAAACAAAATTGAAAAGTGAAAGTTACATCAATACAATATTAAAACCATTAAAATTAAAAACTTAAAGCAAAATGAAAATTGCATCAATACAAAATTAAAATCATTTAAATTTCATCACTATAAAAACTAAAATTAAATTAAATTTCATCACTATAAAAACTAAAATTAAATTACCTCAATAGGTAAATACACAATGTTTACATCCACCTCCATACTTGGCAAAGTCTAAGGGAACACTGGATGGTCAGAGGATTAGAAAGGGTATGTCTGTGAAAAACGGTTGGTTAGTCAAAAGAGTTGTAATTTGTAGGATGAGCTATTATTATTAAGGGAGGGTTTGTTTCTATAGATGTACAAAGATTCTAAAATTCGGAGTTCTGTACGGTTATTGGATCTAGTTAAAATTTCAAACTGAGTTTTGTGAAGGGGATGGTCGTTTTCATTCTATTAACAACTTGTTTGATTTTGCTAAAGAGATAAAAGAGATCAATCATGCCGATTCTCTTACTATGGCCAGTTTTGATGTCTCGTCATTGTTTACTAATGTCCCGTTAAAAGAAACATTAAATATCATACTAAATAAGTTATTCACTACTGATAATACTCTTATTAATGGCCTCACTCAGACTCAATTTAAAAACCTTCTCGAAATAGTGTGTTTTGATAATCTTTTCTTATTTAATAGCAACCTTTACAGCCAAATTGATGGGGTAGCTATGGGTTCCCCGTTAAGCCCAACACTAGCAAATGCATTTCTTTGCCATTACGAAGAAATTTGGTTGAAAAATTGTCGTAGTAGTTTTAAACCCATATATTACAGAAGATACGTGGATGACACTTTCTTAATATTTAACCATCCTTCACACGTAAAACTTTTTCTTGATTATCTTAATAACAACATAGTAATATTAAGTACACGTGTGAAAACGAAACAAATAATAGTTTACCTTTCCTGGATGTTTTAGTTAAACGGGCCCATAATAAGTTCCATACCTCACTATTTCGGAAACAAACTTTTACTGGCTTGGGAACCAATTATTTAAGCTGTATTTTATAAATATAAGATTAGTGCTATAGTAACATTATTAACAAGAAGTTACCGTATTTGTTCGGATTACTTTTCGTTAAACGAAGAATTTAAATTTTTAAAACAGTACTTTATTAACAATTACTACCCTTCTCATCTATTCGATAACCAATTAAAGAAATTTTTAAATAACACTTTTGATACTAAACTCCCCATAACTACAGTACAAAAAGAAACCAGATATATTAAATTACCTTTTTATGGTTATTTATCATTGCGTATTCGAGGTATTGCGTATATTGGCAGCACTCAACTCCAACTGGAGGTGCGCCTTTCTCAACATTTGGGCTTGTCAGTCCGTACCAACCGTCCCCTCAGTAGCCCTCCACAATCCGCAATTAGAAACCATAGTAATGAAAACGACCATCCCCTTCACAAAACTCAGTTTGAAATTTTAACTAGATCCAATAACCGTACAGAACTCCGAATTTTAGAATCTTTGTACATCTATAGAAACAAACCCTCCCTTAATAATAATAGCTCATCCTACAAATTACAACTCTTTTGACTAACCAACCGTTTTTCACAGACATACCCTTTCTAATCCTCTGACCATCCAGTGTTCCCTTAGACTTTGCCAAGTATGGAGGTGGATGTAAACATTGTGTATTTACCTATTGAGGTAATTTAATTTTAGTTTTTATAGTGATGAAATTTAATTTAATTTTAGTTTTTATAGTGATGAAATTTAAATGATTTTAATTTTGTATTGATGCAATTTTCATTTTGCTTTAAGTTTTTAATTTTAATGGTTTTAATATTGTATTGATGTAACTTTCACTTTTCAATTTTGTTTTAAGGTTTTAAGACTTAACTCACTGATGATGACAAAAGATTTGTCGAAACGTCTGATGTACAAATAAATGAAAATGTTTGCCGTTGTGTTGATCCTTCTTTTCATATATATATATATATAATATATATATATATATATACGTACACGTACAATATATCTGTTAAAAAATTCAATTAAAAGTAAAGAAAATTAAAACTTAAAAAGCAATAAAATTACAAAGCTTTTAGAGGAGCTCAACTACTCTTCATTCAGGCAAAAAGTCTTGTTGCCTGAACGAAGAGGATAATTAGGGGAGGAAGGTCATTCGAGTTAGCAGAATATACAAGCTAGCAGTGGTTTTTCCCGACCTCTGAAAGCACCATGTGATTGAGAAAAAATTCTCTAAGTAATATATATCTGTATATGCACTTAAATTGATAAATAAATTAGTAGGATACTAACCAAAGGTGAGAATTTTGTATTGAAGTGGCTGTAAGACGACCTTAGGCATGCTGAAAGGCATAGTGATTAGTGAGAGTAATAATGACGAGCTGCATACAGTACAGTATGGCACTAGAGTACAGTACTGCACTACTATACATCAAATTACATGTACAGTGAAATGCTTACTCTCTGCCCTCATTTTCACGGTCTGAGGTAAACATAATTTCAGGCATTTGAGATGTGATGGCAGAGCTTAGATCAGAAATGTCACTTCCGTTGGCACTAGACTCGGACATAGGGGTTGATGACTTGGCAAACCAGAAGTGCTTGGGAGCAGGGCTGGGAGCGGTTAAAATTTTATTTTAACCGGTTAAACCGGTTAAAATCGGTTAATTTGTATACGGTGTTATATATATATATATATATATATATATATATATATATATATATATATATATAATATCAGTGGCGTGCGGTCCATGAATGAGTTGCATGCACTGCATGCGTATCAATAATCAATATACGTTTTTGCATAATTGTTTATAAACTGCTCACACAATAAATTTACTTCCTATTAGAAGTATTTGGCATTTAAATGCAATTAAATCGATGCTTACGCCCATGTCTGCGACCTGGAGATGCAAGAACAGGCATCGATATAAACTTAACTACTGCCCGTTCTCATGTAAAAATATGATGGCGCTCGCTGTTTCTTTCTCAAGCGACACGCGTCGACTCTCAAATACAAGACCAAAAGCCAAAAATAATCGTTCAGACGATGCTGATATAGCTTGAACAGCCAAATATTGTCTTGCAAGGCGGCTCAATGTTGGGTAGTCATTCCGTCTTGACTTCCATTTTAATGGGCTCTCGTCAACTTGACAACCTTTTTCCTGAGAATATTTTAGCATCTCTCTGTCCACGATTTGTGCACTTTATATGAACTTATTGAAATAACTGATTTTAACCAAAATTAAAAGGTTGGAAATTTTTAACGGGTTAACCTCTCCCAGCCCTGCTTGGGAGACTTAGTTCTCTTGAGAAAAATCGTGGTGGTACAGGCTTGAAAAAGGAGTTTATTTTAGGATGGACAGTGGATAATTCTCTAATGTTGCAGCTGGATCACCACCTCCCTAAAATCCCTAATGTTATCATATTGAAGGTTCAGTTCAGTATATGAGGCAAATTCAACATAAATTATCAAATTATCAACCCATTCTCTTACCTGGAATAACTTTATCTTCCCTTTAGGGGCTAAATCTTCAGAAGGATCATTTTCATCACTGCCAATGGTTTCTTGTGAGACACCAGAAACATCAGCAGCAATTTCTTCCTCTGTCCTGTTGTGATATCCAGGGTCACCATCTAATTCCAGCTACTCAAGTATATTTTCCACATCTGCTTCTGTCTCTCCAGCCTTCTCCAACACTACCATAAAGTTCTCTGGTTCAAAGCCTTCCAACTTCAAAGTCCATCTCAGTGTCCTCCATGTTAAAAATTATTTATTTGCAGCCATTCTTTATGGTCTCTTTCTTCACATCCTGCCAACTTGTGACCCAGTTAAAAATGACATCTCTTATGTTGTAAGCCTTTATTTTGGCTAAAGTTTTTTGCCCTCTTCTACCCTCATCTTCATCACTGCTTCCCTCCAGCATCTTCCTCTGGGAAATTCTCTTGCATGCAAAAATAATATCTGATCCATAGCTTGCATTAATGATGTTCTATTGGGCTCAAGAAACATGCATTTAATCCTTCCATCTCGGTTGCTGAGGGCTTCTGCTGCAGGGTGGGCAGGGGCATTGTCTCAAAATTAAGGTCCTCTGGTGCAATGTGAGGAGTATTTTCTTGAAAACGTCTGACTTCAGGAACAAAATGCCTGTGAAACCACTCTTCAAGTATTTTACGGGTAAACCAGGCATTCTTGAACGACACGTAAATGACAGGCTACCTGTCCTAAATGATGTCCTTAAGCACCCTTGGCTTACGTCACTTGCTCACACTCACTGATTTTAATCTGTGGTTGCCATCTGCATTACCACATAAAAGTACAGAAAGCTTTTCCGTTGTTCCCTTTCTGCCTTTGCTGTGAACGTGTGGCCTGCGTATTATATAGCCTTCCAAAACAAACCAATTTCGTCAGCATTGTGTAGCTGATTAAAGTTAAGGTCAAAATGATCAACAATTTTATGTAGTTTTTGTCTAAAAGGCTCAACACTTTATTTCTCACCACCCAGAGACTCACCACAAATTTTCTTGTTTACAATGTTGTGCTTCTTTCAAAATCGCCACAGCTACCCAGAAGTAGCCACGAACCCTTCAGTGTTCATATGGCCAGCTAATCTTTCAGCAGCAGATTGTAACTTTACACCTCAGCTTCTAAGTTTGTCTCTTTGGCCAGTGTGGTACGCTTTCTTTTCCTCACTGTAGAGATATCACTAATGTCTTGTTGTAATGCATACCTCTTTAGTTTGTCTTTCGAGTTCTTAATGTCTGACACTGCCTCGAACAACCGAACTCAGAACTTAACTGCTTCGGAGATACGCCACACTCTAACTTTTCAATAAGTTTTAACTTTTCCTGTACAGATAGGGATAGGGATATAACTTTTCTTTTTTTACTACCTCTCGTACCACTGATACTTTTAGAGGCCATGTTAACACTTTAACTATATACAGTAATTTACTTTCACCCTCTGTTAAAAATTACTTTGAAATGACGTGCACAATTACTTTCCAACTGAACACCCTGAACAACAATGAGTCACTGAGTGACTGGTCCACATGGTCCATCTCGGATGACCCTGGGTAACTCATATGGGAGTTGAGATAGCCGATCAATGTCGGACAAGTAAACATTTATCCGAATTAGCCGAATTCTGAGAAACGGGGTCCGAGTTAGCGAGGATTATATATATATATATATATATATATATATATATATATAATATATAATATATATATATATATATATATATTAATTAAGAACGTTAAAAAAAAACCGTGGCCTTGTAAAGTGAGTAAATCACTAAAACCATGACGTTTCACGATAAAAATCGACACCTTCTGAAAAAAAATACTGAATTTAGGTTCAGTTTGCCTCGGTAAAAAGATAAAAAGAACCCAGATGAGAAGCCAGATGTACGACAAACGAAAAAAGTTGAATCTATCATACAAAATCAACAGCCAGATGTACAGTAACAACACCTGAAAACAGGGAAAAACGCCTCAAAAAAGTTATTGGATCTTTTTTAGTTTCTAGGCGTTGGATGGTAATTTGTCCAAAGTTAAAAACCCAAGATAGATTGAAGTTAGGAATTGAATAAAATATAAACTGATTCAATAAATCTTAATGTATCTTTATCATTTACTGGATATTTTTTAGTATAAGTACAAAAGTATAAAATGACACTATATTAAATTAACTCCAAACACGAGTTTTGCTAAACTGAATTGATGAAACAAAACAGAACCAAAAACTTGGTAAAACCACGAAATTACAATCGGTTCTAACAGTGTTTATTTTTCTGAAAACAAAAATAATGGTTAGTACAAAGATCGTGTGGTTGAATTTAACATTTTGCATTCGTTGCCAATTCGTTAACCATGCATTTGGTTGCTGTAACCAATATTGCTGTAACCAAATATTATTTTCTTTGAGCGAAAAATGTTAATGTAATATTAAATTTTTAACTAAAAACTAAAATATTAACGTTCCCTGATTAACCTCTTTTGGACCACTGGGTCGAATATGTACCGTTTCCAATACACGCACTCATAACTTAACCCTACAAAAACTTCGATCGTTAAGAGGTTAACAATCAAAACAGCTGGTAAACAGAATTGTTAAAGGTTAAACATTTAGCTTAAGATAAAAAACGTGAAATATCAACGTTAATTTTATGGTCAGAAAACATTTATTCCCTTTTGTACTGTAGATCAGGGCTTCTCAAACTTTTTTCACTTGCGACCCCTTTGGATCAGACAAATTTTTTCGCGACCCTTCACTCAATGTCATAAAAGCAATAGGTACTAACACTGTATATTTATGAAAAAAATAATATTTTCAAATGTTTCTGCGACCCCCAATAATATTTACGCGACCCCTAGTTTGAGAAGCGTGGTTGTAGATATTATCCAAACTGTTTCCATTTTAAGAACAATACTGACAGCCTATGATTTTATAACGCGCGAACAGAAGTGAAATTAACTTTCTAATATATGCTCTAATGCGCATAGTACTCTAGGGTTTTTATCCTTCAACCCCTGAGTTGTAACCTAATTGCTTTTGCTGGAGCTACCTACGCTGAGTACCCGCCAGTATAACTTAGTGGTAGACTGCCAGACAGTCTGAAGCCACACCATTTATTACTACTTTCTGCTTTCTATCTTTTAACTCATTTTCAATCCAGTTGGAAACGAGCACAGTAATTCCTAATCCTCTAACGTTAAACTGATCGGGCGGTAATTATATGGATTTTGCCTATCCTCCTTTTTAAAGATTGGTGTTACATTTGCTAATTTCCAGTCAGTTGGAACTTTCCCTAATTTGAATGAATGTTTGAATATAGTTACTAAATCATCATCAATATTGTTACTAACCTCTTTTAATACCCTTGGAAGAAATAAGTCGGGATTGGGTGATTTGTACTTATTCATCTTGTCAATTAGTTGCTGCACCTCATCTCTCGTAAAACTTATGGTCTCTATGGGATGGACACCGTCATACGTAATCCGGGTATTTGGTACTTCAGTTAAGTCTTCTACCGTGAAAACTGTAACGAAGAACTCGTTCAGCGTATTAGCTATATCTATATCACTAAATTTCAGTATGCCATTTCTATTTTTTAGGGGACCTACAGAATTTTAAATTGGCGTTCTGCTGTTAACATGGGTAAAAAACTCTTTAGGGTTAACTTTACAGAGTGAGGCAACTCTAGCTTCTTCATTACAGTTAGCTGATCTATTTAAGGATTTAACCCTCCGACGTACAGTTATATAATTTTCCGACTTAGTCTGGTTGAAATGTGACTTAAGTATTTTATAGGCTGTTAAATACCTTGGGCGTCTTGGTTGACAAGGAGGAAACTATTTTAGTGGATATAAAAGTGTCCTGTAATATTCTAAATTTATCCCTATATGAGCTCCAGGTAACACTGACATCCTCACTTATTAGAACTTCAAAAGTGTCTACACTACTTCGGAAGCTTTCAAAATTTGCTAGGTCATCTTTGCTTCTGAATATGAGATCTAGTTTACTATAACCCTGAGAAGGACCGTCAACCCACTGACTTAATAAATTATCATCTGCAAATTCCAATAGTCTTGAGCCTTCAGCATCAGTTGTTGTCTTCCCAGTTTATATTACCGCCACCAAAATTACACTCATTATTATTCACGTATCTACTTAAGTGATTATACAAGTTTATATCTTTATGCAATATTTTATTGGTCAAAATTAGTTCAATTCCCAACATTTCATGAGCAGAAAATAATGTTACTATTTATCGGTGCAGGAAGTCACAAGCATATAAAAGTACTCCGCCACCTTCCGTTCCGTTCCTATCTTTGTGAACATTTGTAACCTATCACTTCGGGGCAGGGACAATTCGACGTGGCCGACTCGATGTCAGGACAACTCGATGTCAAGCCAAGTCGATGCCAGGCCAAGTCGATTTCATTTTCTTTATATATTTAATGTGGGTTAACTGAATGCCCGGTTAGGTCAACTGTACGCCCTTGACGATTGGTTAGGTTAAGTTGTGATATTTTCGTTAAAACTAACGAAAATATCCCTTAGGGATATCACATCGAGTTGTCCTGACATCGAGTCGGCCACATCGAGTTGGGTTGCATCGAGTCGGCCACATCGAATCGTACCCAACCCATCACTTCAAATTCTTCTATAAAGTCCCTTGAATCAGAATGAATCCAGGATTCAGTTATTCCTATGATGTCAAAGTTCTCAGTTTTGACTAGCTCTATAAATTCCAGTAGTTTGTTTCTAATTGACCTGACAGTGAATACCATAATTTTGAGAGATTTTAAGTCGTTGTTTCTCCTATTTGACCTGGGTCGTTTCTCGAGGCAAGTGAATCAACTGATGCTAAAGGGGGCGTTTAATCAGACAATGCTCTAGTAGGATTAACAACTGGCGGAGTAGGACTAACTACTAATGGAATAGGTTTAACTACCGTGGAGCAGGATCAGTTACTGGTGGCGGGGGGGGGGGGGGGTCCTAACTTAAAAAGATTATACAAGTTAATGTTCAAAAGATCGCCATATTTTTTCTTACCCTTTTGGTTAAAGTGACTCCTATCCGAGCCAAAGTATTCTCGCCTATCGAAAAATGTAGGCCACAAATCGACAAACTTTATTCCTTTATTTTTGCAAATGCGTTTTACTCTCTTATTTATGTTAATAGCTTTACTTAAAGTAAATCCACTAGCATGCATTCTTGAGAGAATTCCTACAACCACTCCCATGTTATTCTTTTTTTAATCTTATCGGTTAGATTTTTAAACTCATTTACAATGGACTCAATCTGCCCTCCTGTCACTCTCTGAAAAATGTCATTGCTACCAACATGTAGAAAGATGTCACAACTTTTACTTTTGAAGTTAACGTTGTTTAATGCCCGATTTATTCTCTGACCGGTGGCAACTGGAAAACCTAAGTTTTCTCTTGGTCTCGTGATTTGCTTCGAAAAAGGCCACTTGATTTCTGACCAGAGACTTCCCAATTGAAAAAGACTCCTCTTCGTCAGCAAGTAAGTCAAACCTATTTTTTTTATGAGGATGGGTCCAGAATCCTTGTATTTCGGTTTTGAGGGTCTTTTATTTTTTACTACCTTGGCTTCTTCTTTCTTTGTAGTCCTACTTTACAGACTACTCACTGTGATTTCCAAACGGCCCATGCTTTCTTCTGAACGTTCAACCTTAGAGTTTATATCCGATGTTGAGTTTTCACTCTGGCTGCTTTCAGTAGTTTGGATTTCTAGTGCTACAATCCGAGTTTCAAGTATTTTAGAATTTCTTTAGCTCTTTAACTTCCTTTCCTTGGTTTTTCTTCAGCTCTTTAATTTCCTTTTCATGGTTTTCTCTAGGTTACAAAACAAACAAACACTCGAAGTTGTAATGTCGGTAAAATTTTCCTTCAGGAAAGTCAACACATCAGTGTTAAACTTTACACTTAAAGCATTTAGTTTTCAGTTTACCTGGCCGTCATATTTGTCTATTTTTATTGCAGTAGACAAGTCTTAAAGGCAAAAGTAAAGGAGAACTTATCTGTGTTTTGAGAGGGTGACCTTTTTCCCACGCACTCTGGCCTACGTGCCTCGGAAGAGATTAACACCTTTTGAATACAATCTTCAAGGCAAAGGAAAAACAGCCTTATGGAACCACGTTTTACTTTAACTACTTTAATGCTGTCTGCGATCCGCCACGAAGAGATTGACACGTTCTGCGAAATATTTATCAGTATTCCTCAATGGGCCTCGGTGGTGTAGTGGTTAGCGTCGCTGACTACGAATCCATCGGCCCCGTGATCGAGACCCTGTCACGACAGCTGGCGCGAAGCAAAATCCAGTTGTTCATCATTCCACACAATAAGGAAATTGGTTGATAGATAAATGGGTACCCTGGGTAGCCTAGTGGTTAAGACGCTGGGTTGCTGGTGGGACTTGGTTCAGATCCCACGTTAAATTGTAAGTCTAAGGTGGAGTGACAAGTTTGACCTTCATCAGAATGAACAATTCGAGCGGAAGCAAAACCAAGGTTAATCAAGACAGCAAAGAAAGCTTTATGGCACCACGTTCACTACTTCGCTACTTCGTTCAATAAATAACGTGAATTCAGCTATAATTAAGTAATAAAGCAAAGTAAATTAGATAAGTTAGATATGAAGGCACCGAACACTACTGTAGATAGATCACTTTATTGATGAGTTAATTTCACCGAAAAACAATTTATCACAATAAATGCCACTGGACACTCGATAAACGCGTGTTCACAAAGAAGAGAGAGAGAGAGAGAGAGAGAGAGAGAGAAAGAGAGAGAGGCAAAAATATAAAAAATAATGAAAATTTTATACTATGTTTACACTTATAAATATGTAAGACTTTCACACAAGAATGGTAGTAATATTAAAATGCAGAACAAACAAAACTTTCCTTCCTCCGTCAGACACTGCTGACAGAAAATAGTTCTGAAAAAAAGAGTTATAGGAAAGTAGGAATAGTTTTAGAGTTCATTCACACCATACATACACTTAATAACAATCAGTCAAGAGGACCAAAGACTGTCATAGCACTCAGGCCAACTAATTTGGCTCATTGCTTTAACTCCTGCATTATTATTATTATTATTACCAGCATCTTTGAGTTGAGGTTCGAACCTCCAACCTCAGTGTCCACTTCGCTTTAGGGAAACGGTGTTACCACTGAGTTACGGACGCTGGCATCCGTACACTTATCTCGTGTACTCAGTTACGCATTAGTGGAAGCATAAAATGATAATATGAAACGCTAGATTAATAAATCTAATCTCATGAGTCCAGTTATGAATCAGTGAACCGTAGAAACTAGTTAATCTAATCTACTCCATGCCTTTTTTTAAGCATTAAAAAAAATTATTTGTTATTTACAGGGAGTCATTATTTCATCGCCGGATCAATTTTCGGGACATGTCATAGCCATTGTCATAACACACACACACACAATATATATATATATTATTTTTGTTTTCTTCGAACGACGGTTCAGGATCAATCTGCAGTCAACCCCTCTCCAGCATCCCGCCTCATTTGAGGGATTTCATAGAGGAGAGAGTGGCTTTCTACGCTCATCCTGCATTCGTAGCCACCTTCGCATGGCTGTTCAGAGACTTTGCACAAGAATGTCCAGACACAAGACACAACAACGTCCAGTTGGTTCTTGAAATTATTCGGGTTGGTGTGCTGGTGGTTCTTCAGTTCTTTCGGCATCATATTAAAGAGTCTTGGGCCTCGTATTCTGAGAGCATTTTCTAACTTCGTTTTCATGGTCCCCTGTCCCACCGAAGCTGGGACAGTACAGAATTTACCTCCTCTCTCATTCCAGTATGTTTTTATTTAATTTATAAAGTTTGGAAAATATTCCTACAGTATTTTCCATATGTACTCGTATATCACTGTATATCTCTTCACGTCTTCTTTCTAGGGAATAGAGTTTCAAGGTTAATAGTCAAAACCAGTGGTCTTCATCTTTAGTTTCCTTTATCTTAGACGTAAAAGTACTTTGTATTGCTTCCATGTTTGCAAAGTCTTGTTTTCTGTATGGGCTTGTGAGTATAGAACAATATTCAAAACATTTGCAGTCACAATAGTATATTTATTGCAACAGTACTTCTTTAAATACAGGATTTCTAGTTATTCTTTCACCAAAGACTTTAACAGAATCAAAACTTCTCACTCAAGAAAAAGCTACATACAGCTGTCCATGTGTAAAAAGAGGCATAGGAATAAAAATACGAAGTCCACTCAATATATTTTGCCCCACCTTTTTTTTTCTTTCCAAGTTTCCTTGTACAGTAAGTTCCAGAAATTTTGCACATAAGTAGTTACATGCCTTTATTACAAGTTTTTATTTTTCCACGGCTTTCCTCCATCTCGAAACAAAGGCCTTTATTCCTTGCTGGTAAAAGTCCGCTGGGTTCCGCTGGAGCCACCATTTAACCTCCTCAACAACCTCATCGTCACTGAAACTTTCTTCCACGAATAACATTCTTCATTGGCCCAATCAAATGGAAGTCTGAAGGTGCCAGATCCAGTCTGTATGGAGGGTGGGTAACACAGTCAAGCGCATTTTTGTGATGGCCTCTCTTGTTTGCAAACTGTTGTGTGTCTGTTGCGTTATCGTGCAAAAGAAGGACGTCTTCCAGTTTTCTCTCCAGTCGAACTCGCTTTATACGTCTCTGGAGTCTCTGCATGGTAGAATATATGCCTCTGAGTTGATTGTTTGTCCTTTCTTCATAATGTCCGCCAGAATCACCCCCTTCATGTCCCAGAAGATGGTGGCCATAACCTTCCCTGCAGAGGAGCCATTTTGAACTTTTTCTTGCGTGGGGAGTCTGCGCGATGCCACTCCATGGATTGGCGTTTGTTTCAGGTTCAAAGTGGTGTACCCAAGTCTCATCCCCAGTCACAATTCGTGAAAGGAAGTCATCCCCTTTTGTCTCGTATCGAACCAACGACTCAGAAGCAATTTCTTTTCTTTGGGCTTTGTGATCTTCAGTCAGTTGGCGAGGAACAAACCGTGAACACACTTTTGAGTATCCCAGTTGCTGAATTATTGTATTCACACTTCCTTCACTAATTTCTAGCTCCAGTGATAGCTCCTTGTATGTGACGCGCCTATTTGATCGAATGATGCTGTTAGCACGTTGCAGTGTGAGATGTCAGCTGATGCCGGGCGACCGCTGCGTGGCTCATCATCGAGGCTGGCGCTCCCTCTCTCCGATGATCTTACACGTTTAGACCAGTCCCAACTGTGCTTCGATGAACAACAGCATCTCCGTAAACGTTTTGTAGACGTTTGTGAATATTTCCGACTGTTTCCTTTTCTGTGGTTAAGAACTCGATAACAGCTCTCTGTTTACGACGCACGTCACTGTCAGACGCCATTTTCGAAACTGCGTTAACCATCACTTTTATACAAAGGCGTTTGAAAGCGGTTTTATACAAGTAGGGGAGGTTGAAACTGGAAAAATCCTGTTATGTGAAGCGCAGAAAGTTCAAACTTATGGCCCAAAAGACATTTCAGACCCATGGCCTATTATTTAGCTAGGAAAAAAGGGTGGAGCAAAATATATTGAGTGCCCCTAGTATATACACTAAATACAAAACATCTGCGGTCAAATTAGCATCTTTATCAAAGCAGCCCGAGAGTAATGCAGCGGAATTATCAAGACGCTTTGGCAATTGCAAGAAAATTTGGGAAGCCGGAGCTATTTATTACGTTTACTTGCAATCCAAGATGGACTGAAATCGCTGAAAGTATTAAAGCTTATCAATGACCAGAACATACACCAGATATTGTTGCAAGAATTTTTCACATGAATCTAAAAGAGATACTTTATGATTTAACAATAAACTTAGGTTAGGTTAGTAATTTTCTTGTTCTTGTACGAAACTGCATTTGGTTTCCCGAGTATATGTTTTATTGTTTTTATTGTTTTATTTATAATTAACCTAAATTTTTTTCTCTGAAGCTTTTCTATATCTGGTTTCGCTTAAAAGTTGATAATTTTCAAAGTTTAAAAGTTGATAAGTTGATAATTTTCGCTTGTAAGTGACATCTGAGGCTTTCCTTATTAACGTCCAGTAGTAATCAGCCAGCATGTTTGGACTCCACTTGCCCTGGTATCGTTTCTCCATCGCAGAAATGTCCTGATGAAACCGTTCTCCATGTTCATCGCTGACATCTCCCAGGTTTGGCAGGAAGAAATCGAAGTGAGAATGCAAAAAATTATTTTTTCAATTCATATTACATCCCAATGATCTGTAAGTTTGGAGAAGTTCATCAACCAATTCTGCATAGTTAGGCGATTTTTTGTTGCCTAAGAAATTCTGGTTACTGCTTTAAAAGCATTCCAAGCTGTTTTTTCAGATTCATTCAGGACTTCATCAAAGGCACCATCTTTCATTAACTCATTTATTTGTGAACCAACGAAAATTCCCTCTTTTATATTGGCATCACTAATCAGATGAAATTTTTGTTTCGAGTACTGGAACCCATCTGCTCTGTCCATTGCCTTAACAAAATTTTTCATCAGTCATAGTTTGATGTGTAAAGGTGGCAAGTAAACGTTTTCAGGATCCACAAATTTATGACACGCAACATTTTTTTGTCCTGGAGTGAAAGATTGACGAGGTGGCCAATTCTTAACAGTACAATGAGAATTATTTGCTCTGTCGTCCCATTCACAAAGAAAACAGCAATATTTTGTATATGCAAGCTGTAAACCAAGAAGCAGCCCAATGACTTTGAGATCACCACAGATATGCCAGTTGTATCTTTTGTAATTTATTATATTCATGAGAAATTCCATATTTTCATATGACTCCTTCATATGGACAGCATGTCCAATAACAACTGAAGGATAGATATTTCCAGTATGCAACAGGACAGCCTTCAAACTAAGTTTTGACGAATCGATGAAAAGTCGCCATTCTAAAGGTTTGTGCTCGTGTCGTATGGCCATCATCAAACTAGCAATGTCATTACAAAAAGAAAGATCACCAGTTTTGGCTTTTGCGAAAAACGGGTATGCAGGTATCGTTTGCAAGCAAGCTCCATCCTTGTAATCTGGACCCTAAAAGTTCTGGTTGATTTTTCGATAAATTCAAATCTCGAACCAGATCATTAAACTCAGGTTGAGTTATCAAGTGAGGCTCTTTTTCTTGAGTTTGTCTATACTCTTCACCCTTATCTGACAATTCCATTGACTTATTTTCAGCAGGTTTATCATTTATCATCATCATATAAGCTCCACGATCCAGGGGGCTTAGGAACTGTAGAGGCTTCACAATGTACTACTGGTCACACTGCTGAAACAGACTCGGGTATTTAATTTTCTTAATTTTCGAGGAAAAACCACTGACCTTAGTTAAACAAAAATAACAATCTTTGAAGTGATCTTTTTGCTCTCTCCAAATCATGGGGACTATAAATGGCATAAAGGTACTCGTACCTTTTAACCAATCCCTGAGGGTCACAGCACAACGCGCACAGCATATATGGGGAGCCCAAACTTTATCTTGATCCCGATTTTGCAATAGAAGTAGAGCTCATAAGCTTTTTTAATTAAGGGAGTAATGTTTCCTTTGTGATCTCGTGTCACGTAATTACCGCACACATAACAGAAAATGTTAGGATTGTTTATACATTTACGCGATATTTCAAATTATCCTCTTTTACTTCAAGGCGTTATTTTTTGTAACATATGCACAACTAAATGATTTAGTAAATAGAAAAAACTATAAAATCAAACTTCACTGCACATGAACAGACCCGCACCATGAAGCAGCTTGCGGCAGACTGAATGCCTCATAACTGCGAGTAGGCCTCTATGACAGATAACACAGAAGGAAAATTGACATGTTATGACAGGTTTGAATGTGTCAGCAGCAGAAATTACATCATCATACATTAGCTAAAACATTTCCTGCTGGGATGCTCTCAGCTTTGGGGCAGATGCAGCTTTAATAATTTGTTCAATTTATCATCTATATACAAATTTGGTCAAGAATTGAGCTCCAAATTTCTCGAAAACTGACGTGATAGCAAAATTTTGTTATCATTTCCATAATCAGAGAAGAAAAATAGAAAGGAAACAACTACTATCATCTGAGAGAAAAAAAATGTTGTTGAACAGTGTTATTATTATGGATTGGTAGAACTAAACTCTTCCATAATTTTAGCATGATGTTTACTTTTCTGCTGTCGAAGCTCCTCCAGATAATTCCCATTATTTTCTAGCTGTTGTAATTTTAATGTTATATTGTTCTCAGAATTCTGCATCCAGTAACATTTTTAGTTTAAGATACCTGACCATATATATATATATATGTTCACCCCTTCGTCATGGCCTTGGGCGGTTCGAGGTTGACGGGGATTCTTGTTGGGTTGCAGCAACGGATTTCCCACTCTGGAGTAGCTGGCACCGTGTAGGGAATCGCCGTAGTTTCTCTTTTACTACTCTCCGATTTCTTCTTGTAGTGGGTCGGAGGATTCTGTGAAACTTACTAAATTATCTAATGGTTCCCCGACTCTCTTGTAGCGTATCGGGAAATTATTTTTTATATTTTAAGGCTAAGTTCTCTGAAGAAAGCAGGGCTCAAAGGAGAAGACAAAGATATTCTCTTACTTAGATACTTACCTGTTTTTTTTATTCTCAATAGGTTGATTTTTTTGCAAAGTATTCGAAGAAAGGTAAATTTTTTGGCTGTAACAGTGTCTAGACAGATAAGCAAGATATTTGAAGACGAAGTCACATTTTTCTTTTAAACAACATATTGACAGATCTGATGTTATCATGATTTGCCGAGTTAACTAAAAATGGAAATTGAAATATAGATTTTATTATGGATTAAAGTTAAACATACATATGAGCCAAAATTAAATGTTTAAAATTTAAAATTAAGTGTTAATTTAGAGTTTTGGCAAGTTATGACTTCATATTTTATGGCTAAGAGAGAATGTAAAAAGAAAATGGATATTGCAGAAATTAACACGCTTACATGATTACGCTAAATCTAAAAAATGATTGATTTAAAAAAGAAATAATTCATCAATTATTCAGCAAACGAAAAATAGAAAGAAAATAATTTTTTTTCCAAAACTTGCGTTTTATATACATTTAGAGTGTCACGCGAGTTTGGACTTTATATGCAAAAAAGAATATAAGAATTATTAATTTTTTGTTCATATATACACACTGTCGTGAATACGTTTTATTATTTATTATACTTCATTATTTACTCTACTTTCTGCTCTCTATTGCATTTTTCTTTACACTCTCTTTACTCATTTCCACAATACTTTATAACGCGTGGTAGGTAGCCGAGCTAGCAGAAAACCGTTAGCCTAATGCAAAGGGGCGGGGGTTCATCAACACTCTTTTTAACGCTTGTGAACACTTTATTTAATTCCGAAAATGGTTTAGTTAAACGGGGGAGTGCGAGCGGGGGGTTTTATTATAGTATTTTACGTCGGAGAGGGGGCATAAAGAATAATTTAAATTTAAGCTTACATGACCCCAACTTTACGCTTGTCGCGCTGCTGAATGACTGACTCTTTTTAGGGGTAGTCCGCTCTCTGGGCCTCTGTTCAGGATTGCCAACTCTTCCAATTTTAAACAATTACAATCTAACAAACATACATCGTAATTTCACAATTATTAGTAAATAATTTATATTAAACATTATAATCTTAATTAAACAAAAATTAATATTCTTAACTAGGCATTATTACACTCGCATTACCCCCTTGAAAATAAGTTTTTCACTAGGAAAACTTATTAATATCGTTTAACAAATTTAATAATTTATTCAACAAAGTTATATATTTTGCAATTTTTTTTTTTTCCTTTAACAAATTCAAAGTTGAGATAGACAAGAAATAATTAGAATGAGAAATTCCACACATATTTTGTATCATATAAAAATCGAAAACAACTTTATAATTTTCACATTTGCATAAAATAACATTTCACACTAATAATTAAATTACAACCTGTAACTAATCTATACATGCCAAAAAAAATAACGAAAAATTTTCTTACAGTGGCTACACAAATTTCAAGTTCACAATCTATTCCAGCGATTCCTCATCAAAGATCGCTTTACATTTGAAACAATTATTTGTATTGTTATACAGTTACTATCAGGGCAACATAGAAAAAAAATAAGAAAAAGTTTACATAAAATACTGACCAGAGCGCACATACTATTTCACGAAAAACACCACAAATATGGGCAATAATCGCACCCTTTCACTTCTGATCTCATTACATAATAATCAGTACATAAATTTTGCTGGACGTTGTTTAGATCACAATCCACAGATAACAACGGACTTCTTCAATTTTCAATCGCAGCTCCTGCTCACTTCGCTAGAATGCAAGGGATTGCATCAACATGCAACAGGTCAGCACACTTTAAGTTGGTTCCGCTCTCTCTCCAAATGGCGAAAAAAAAACAAGAGAGACGTCCAATTCTAAAAGGATCAGGTGGGGGAAGATATACTGAAAGCGGGACCACGCACCGGAATTGGACGGAATTTGCAATTCTAGAAGTCTACGAATCAACTCGCCTGTCTCTTCTCAACTTTTGTCAGTGAACGCTGCTCTTCCTACGTCCAGCTGAAAGACTCTACCACTGGCAATAATCAAACGATCACTTCGCCGTAGGCCGTTTCGCAACGAGCCTACTTTATATCTGTATGGACAGTACAGTCTTAGACACCCGTTCAAGCTCTCGTGGCTTGCCTACCGCGTGCTAAAACACATATTTAGCGAAGCATTCGAGCAGCGTGACCAGCTACTGCCCGAAAAATACCAGTAGACCATCTTCGATCGAAACTTTCGTATGCCAAGACCCTGCACATTTTAGTTGCTCTTCTCTACTCTTCCGGAACTGTCCTGCGCCAATCTGCGCATTCGGTTTCTTTCTTCTGTCTCTTCTCTTCCGAAACCACCCTGCGCCAAGTCCCTGCGCATTTTGGTTTCTCTTCTCTCTCTCTCATCATTGGTGATTGATCACCTACCCGGTCGACTAAACTCAATGGATGGAACTCGGATTCAACTTGGTTGTCTCCACACCGAGCCTTTTGAAATTTTGAAAAAAAGGTTTATCAGAAAAGTGTTTCTGTACTGCTTATCATTTAATTTTTAATTTACCGAATTTTCTCGACAGTTCACTTCGAAACAATAACTACACATTTGCTTTGGCCAAATTCACGGAAACAAAATGACAAATCTCAAAATTTCGCAAAAATTTAATCACATCTAGCTACCAATAAGGTCACTTATGGCAGTTACATCGGAGAAGATAAAAAAAAGTCATAAAACGTACGAAACAAAATTGTACAGTATAACTATAAAAGCGCCCATACATAGTAAATGTCAGAAATCACATCGATACTTTTAAATACAAAAGACAAAAATGAACCCCAGAAACTTCATGTCATCACTTCTCTGACAATCATGAACCCTCTTGCCCTTTTGGGGGAGCACACTAAGACGCCACAAAAACGTTACTGGCTGTCTAGAAGGCTCCATTTCCGAGTGAACACTCGAGCCAATGTTTTAAGTGCATTAGTACACCCGACTGAAGGTTTAAACAATAACAATTTTCCAAAACAGTTATTAAAAAGTTAAAAAAATTTAAATATTACTACCGAAAATTATTTTAATACAGTAATTTCAACTTGAAACGCTAAATTTCATAGGAATCAAACTCGCAATTCACAAATTACAGCTGAGAGACAACTCTCTCCTTCAACGGAAAACCCAGAATGGTTTGCAAATTACACAAATCCTACAATTTATCGTTTCCAATTAAAACTACAAATTTGCATCGTTATACTAAATAAGAACAAATATGAACTCAAAAATTCACGCAACCTACTATGTAAACAAAACAAATTTTAAAACAATCACTGCATAAGGGAGAGTGTTCGCTTGTGTTGGGAAGCGAGCCTCTATAAAAATATTCCTAACCGAATGAACTGCAGTACATCGAGACATAATTTTGTAATGTTTTCTATACAAACGCGCGAGCTCCCAAAAACGGACATTTTTCATTTTTAATACCCAAAATAAAATGTCAACCCAAAACACCTTATTGCAGTAAAATCTAAACTCAGAATAAAATTTTAACCATTGTAACATTTGTGCTTATTAAGGAAAATTCTATGATTATTTATGTTGAATCAATTAAAATTTTACTAAATGACTATGTAAGAAAATATTTATAATAATTTAAAAAGTACTATAATTTAATACAAAATATGAGTCGGAATTGTCTTGAAAATGAAAAAAGAGAGAAAAAAAAGGATAGACAACAAAAACAGCCCACCTACAAAATTTAATGAGTATATAAATGTATATAATTATATATATAATGAATATATAAGTATAAGTTAATACATAAGTATATAATTAATGAGTATATTAAAAAAAAAAATGAATTTATCGAAAATTTTACGACACAATTTCTCTATTTCAATTAAACCAATTTAGCTTAATTTACACAATCCTACACGGCAAGCATATAATCTGACAACTTCCGAATTAACCCAGTATGAATTAGTATGTTTAAGATTATTTTTCGACTGTCCCTTAAAATTACCTTAATCTACAAAGCGAACCGAACTTAAGATTATACACATTGGATGTTATTCATGTGTCGGCCTTGCCCTAACTGCCTGTAATTAAACCTACCATTTTAAACAATAAAATAAGCCTACCATTATATACATTTCGACGAAGAATAATCTCAACACTCTACCAATAAATTCCGGAAAATTTTTGTTACATGTTCATTGAAGCTATATATATATATATATATATATATATATATATATATATATATATATACCTAGAAATGCGCTACAAATTTACGCTCAAACATTTTTAAAGGACCGTATAAAATGCGTATCACACTATTTAAACTAACATAATTCACTTACGTACAAATTCAGTGTAATTTTTTTTTTATATTAATCGTTATTATTATATTATTATCACAATTATTACTAATTCCAAAAGTTTAAACACAAAAAAGACAAACGTAGGTAGGTTTGAAGACAGGAGAAAAAGCAAACGAAATAAAGTGAAAAGAATGAGTCATCGGCAGCAACGAACAATTTGAAATATCTCTCTCCGACGGGCCGAACGAAAGCTAACGAAATAGGAAACAAACAACTCTGAAATTTAATGTCAGACTCAAATGTTTTGACTCCAACGGAAAACCGACTCTGTAACGACTAAAATTTTGAGTCTCTAGACTCCATCTCAAACAACAAATTTTGACGCACGAAATTTTTGAAGCGATGCGACTCAGAATATTTTGGAAAATATGGGCGCCATTTTGAATTACATTTACAATGAATTTTTGCTTAATTTGATAAATACTCTAAAACGGGTAGCGAAACAGAATATTTACTAATTTTCTTTATACGGAGAACATAAAAACGATCGTGATTAGTCGAAAGAACACACGCACAAATTTTGAATTCCTATTTATCAGACACGAAAAAATATTGCATAAGCCTATTTTAAGAACGGAGTACATGGGTTCGTATTATTAAATTGATAACAATTTAATAAGGTTAGCTGCCACCAAAAAATGTCGTGAATACGTTTTATTATTTAATACTTCATTATTTATTCTACTTTCTGCTCTCTATTCCATTTCTCTTTACACTCTCTTTACTCATTTCCACAATACTTTATAACGCGTGGTAGGTAGCCGAGCTAGCAGAAAACCGTTAGCCTAATGCAAGGGGGGACGGGGGTTCATTAACACTCTTTTTAACGCTTGTTAACACTTTATTTAATTCTGAAAATGGTTTAGTTAAACGGGGGGACGCGAGCGGGGGGGTTTTACTATAGTATTTTACGTCGGAGAGGGGGCACAAAGAATAATTTAAATTTAAGCTTACATGACCCCAACTTTACGCTTATCGCGCTGCTGAATGACTGACTCTTTTTGGGGTAGTCCGCTCTCTGGGCCTCTGTTCAGGATTGCCAACTCTTCTAATTTTAAACAATTACAATCTAACATACTTTATCGTAATTTCACACTTATTAGTAAATAATTTATATTAAACATTATAATCTTAATTAAACAAAAATTAATATTCTTAACTAGGCATTACTACCTTGAACCTTGAAGTAATACCTTGAACATCGTTGTTTTGAATATCGTCGTTTTGCGCTTTCGTCGTTGCTATGCTTGCGACTAAGATTTACATCATCGTCTTGGTTTTGCTATTTCGTCGTCTTACGCCTGGCAGCATCACCCTTCCCCCTTTTCATGTTTAATAAAAGGTTTAAATTGAACAGTGAAAAGTTTGACCTTCGTCAGAATGAACAATTCCAGTAGGGCCGGATTCTCCGTTAAACTGTAGGCCTAGGGTGGAATGAAAAGCTTGACCTTCGACGAAATGAGCCAATCGGGTATTTTTTTCTTTCTTGGAATAAAAAGAAAAGTTGTTTTGAAGGCATTTTGTAAAAGAGATGAATGAGAAAATGCTGGGGATGCTGGATTCCCCGTTAAACCGTAGGTCTAGGGCGGGGTGAAAAGTTTGATCTTCGTCAGAATGAACACCGGGTAGGTCCTGATTCTCCGTTAAACTGTAGGTCTAGAGTGGGGTGAAAAGTTTTGCCTTCGTTAGAGTGAACAATTTGGATTGGTCAGGGTTTGTATATTATTATTTTTTTTATTATATATATATATACTCCTCGTTCGTAATTCTTATGCTATTATTATTTTTGATTGCATATATTCCTTCGCTTGTATAGGAATGTATATTTATTTTCAATGTATTTCGTGAAATTGGATCCAATAATTTGTATAAATAAACAGAGTGATGTGATGGTGTTTTATTTAATTCTTTTGGATGTATATATAAACGTTATTATTATTATTTAATTATACCAAATGGCTGGTTAGGCCTTCTAAGTCAACTGGCGAGTTATGCCAACTGGCGGTTTAAGTCAGCTGACGGGACAAACGCACACAAATGCACTTACGCCTCCGACTAGGATTATGCCAATCCAATAATTCGTCTAAATAAACAGAGTGATGTGGTGGTGTTTTATTTAATTCTTTTGGTTGTATATATAAACGTTATTATTATTATTTCATTATACCAAATGGTTGGTTAGGCCTTCTAAGTCAACTGGCGGGTTAAGACAACTGGCGGATTAAGCCAGCTGACGGATTATAAAGTGATGCGATGGATTATAAGAGTGATGCGATGGTGTTTTATTTAATTCTTTCGGTTGTGTATATATAAACGTTATTATTATTCAATTATACCAAATGGCTGGTTAGGCCTTCTAAGTCAACTGGTGGGTTAAGCCAACTGGCGGATTAAGCCCGCTGATGGATTATGCCAACTGGCGGAGAGCCAGAATATATTATTTAATTAAATAAATAGCGTAATCTGTCAACTCAGCTAGTTAAGCCAACTGGCTAATTAGGATCTTTGGGGGATAACTCCGCCTCCAAGTTGCATAACCCCTTGTTGCTCTTGCAACATTCCCCCTCCCCCTTGTTGCATAATCTTATGCAACGTTTGCAATTGCATTACACTTTCTCCTTTTGCGCCCACACTACTTCTTTATCTGATAATACAACAGAAGTATCTGAAATATTAAGAGCTCAGTACGAATCATCTTTCAGTATCCCAGAAACTGACAAACTGATACGCGATAGAAACGCGTTCTTTGAAGAACAACTACAAGGGGGAAATATAACGGACTTCGACTTTACGACATATGATATACAAGCTATAGGGAAACTAAAGCACAATCAGCGGCAGGGCCGGGTAAATGGAATGCCACACTGATCAAAGACCGCAAGAATGCAACTAGACGATAACTAGACACGGGAGAAATACCGGGCATCCTGAAGAGCGCGAACATAGTCTCAATATATAAAGGAGGAGATCGATCCCAAGCCAAAAACTATAGGCCAGTGTCGCTTACATCTCATCTCACTAAAATTGTCCTTGGTGTAGTGGATAGCATATCTGACCGGCAATCGGATGATCCCGGGTTCGATTCCCGGGAGGTACCTTATTTTTCATTTGTTCGTTCTCCCTCCTCATCTTGTGCGGAACGCTCTTGTACACAAGCGTCGTTCTTTACATTAATTATACTGTGTGTTGTTTGCAGTTAAAAAAAAAAAATATATATATATATAGAGAGAGAGAGAGAAGAGAGAGAGAGAGAGAAATTATCATTTGTCAATGACGTGATTGAAATTCATTCGACTGAAGAAAAACTGAATTTTAATTTAGGATATAATTTTAGAATTTACGAATGCTAAACGGAGACAAAAAATTTATAAATAACGATGATGAAAGATGAAAAAGAATTATCCGAAATAAATTATTCTTAAAAGAATAATGGTTCATTGCGAGATGTTCCTGAAACACTCGACAGTAACTTAAATGTATCCGCAATCCTGTCTTAGAATTGTTTCTAACTTAAAACTATCCTCAATTGTGCTTCAGGATGCTAAAAGTGCGTAATACCGTACGGCGTAACGCACAAGCAAGCAAGCGCACGCGCACACACACACACACACACACACACACACACACACACGTTTAGCTAACTTACAAAATGCGATATTTTTAGACACTTAACCCACTCTAAATAACATAATTAACTTAACCTAACCAGCCTAACCTTTATCATATTCCCTATTTTTCATATTTGAGGATTTTCATTTTGAAAAATGTCTGAAACTACAGTATGTCGACACTGCTAAAGTCACTATCCGCATGTCCGTGTCTCGATGGGCTCTGTGTGCGTCCTAAAGATTGTTGTGGTTCCGTCAGGTAACCAAGAACACACACACACACACACACACACTCAGAATAGACGCAAAAATATTTCATTAAAGGTCTTACAAATAGTTAAAATACAGTACAGAGCAGCTGTTCCCAAAGAGAAGTTCCCCCCGTGGCTTCGGTGGCAGTCCTTCCCCAGAAAAATAATACTAATAATGAATAAAGATGATACATATTTATTACTGTGAATTCACGAAATTATTGCCAATTACACTGTGTAACAGTGATTCTGTTTATATAGAATTTTTTGTTTTTATATGCATTTGTGGCGCTGAGTCCAAATCTGGCCTTGGTTTGTATGTATCATCAGTGGTTTCAGAGATAATCCATTTTTCATGTTTACCAGTATAATGTTATTATGGGCGCAGCAATATCAGAATAATCAGGAATTGTTGAGAACAATCCGAATGTTCGTTGACAGTTTCTTGCTCTAGAAATTGCCCGAAACTTCCACTGTGCTATATAAAGAAGAGCGCAGAGTCTGAGAAGTCAGTAAGTGTGAGCACACAAAGAAAGCAGGTTGTTTGTCTGATGGTTACCAGCACTGAGGTACTATGTTTCTGTGCTTCTCTGTGCTGACGATTTGAGTGTTATCGATCCTTTTTTATTGCGAACATTATTTCAGTGTTGTGAATACATCTTTTTCCTGGAATCTGTAATCTGTTGCAGATTTAATAACTCTTCTCTCTATATCTGCAGGTTATGATTAATGTAGTACAGTGTGGTAAAGAGAATGGCAACTAGAGCTTGTAAACACTCGCCGGATATATTCTGCTACGTTTGTAGGTATTAAATAGGCCCCAAGCAAGTATCGCACAAGATTGTGAAAGGCACCAAGTTCTGGATCGCGTATCGGCTCTATTTTGGTATGCCTATGGGTGACCAAGATAAGCCCTGGGCACCCCATGTGATCTGTGGAAGCTGCAGCTAGCTCATCTGAGATGTCGGCTGGTGAGGACAGTCATGATGAAGAATATACAGTAACTTTCAGTACAAACCCTCACTTTCCAAATCAGAGGGAATTGGACGACTTAATTAGAGATTTGGGTCTGGCGAAATCAGGGTCTGAGCTACTGACCTCCAGACTCAAAGAGTGGAATTTGCTTGGAGGAGACTGCAAGAGCACTGTATACCGAAAGCGGCATGAAGAGTTTGCAAGGTTCTACGATGTCAATGGCTCTCTCTGTTATTGCAGCGAGGTTAATGGTCTATTCACAGCTATTGGGTTAACACATATACCCTCAGAGTGGCGCCTGTCTATTGACAGTTCAACTCGGAGTTTAAAAGCTGTTCTACTCCCAATGGGAACAAATATCCATCTATACCAGTTGCACATTCTGTTCAAATGAAAGAGGACTATGAAAATGTCAAACAACTGCTCACTCAAATCAGGTATGAACAATATAGCTGGGACGTGTGTGGTGATTTCAAAATGATTGGTTTCCTGTTAGGTTTACAATGAGGGTTTACTAAATATTCATGTTTTCTTTGCCTGTGGGATAGCAGGGCTTCAACTGAGCACTATAAAACAGTTCAGTGGCCTCCACGTGAAGGACTGCAACCAGGAAAGTACAATGTACTCAGGGAACCTCTTGTGAAGCCTGACATAGTTCTGCTACCACCTCTCCATATTAAGTTGGTCTAATTAAGCAGTTTGTAACTGCGTTAGATTTTGGAGGGGAAGTTTTCCAACAGATTCGGGTCATGTTCCCTAAACTCTCTGAGGCCAAAGTCAAGGCTGGCATCTTTGTAGGACCACAAGTCAAGGCGCTGTTGAATTCAAAGAACCTTGAAGCCAAGATGACTCCGATCGAAAACAGGCTTTTTTGTGCTTTCCGTGATGTGGTTCGTGGGTTTTTAGGCAACCATAAAGCACCAAACTATAAGGAGTTAGTGTCAAACTTGATTAATTAAGTACTATGGCAAAATGGGGTGCCGTATGTCTTTAAAATTACACTATCTGCATTCACATCTAGACTTTTTTCGTGATAACCTGGGCGATGTGAGTGAAGAACATGGCGAAAGATTCCATCAAGATATTCAAACGATGGAGAAAAGGTACCAGGGCTATTGGGATGCTTCCATGATGGGAGACTACGTATGGTCGCTGATCAGAAAGGATAAGAATGTTCATACGCGGAAGTCGCGTTCTTCAGTGCATTTTTAAGGAACGCACACTGCACAATGAGGCTTGTTATTCTCTTATCGCTTCTCCTCATGATAGTATATATTATATCCTTTGCACCATTTTGGGTTTGTCAAACAATTTTGGCTCATTAAACATTAATTTGCAATAGTGTTTTTATTTTCAGAAAATATTTATGCTAGCCTTCTTTATATACTTTGCCATATGAAAAGTGTGATAACCTATATTTTTGAAACGGTTGATGATAGAGCAAAACTAATATCATTCTTGGAATCAGCGCCCCGAAATCACTAAGAAACGACAGAAAAATCACAATAAACAGAAAATTTTTCAAATTTTGTTACCCACTGTTATTAATTTTAATCTATACTATAAGAGAGCTGTCCGTCCGTCCGTCCGTCCGTCCGTCCGTCCGTCACACTTTCAGAAATTGTGAGAAAAAATTGTGTGAAAAAAATTCAGAAATTGTATTACGGGCGACAATGTGAAGCTCAAGATTTTCATGACTGTGTTCTTTTCTGTAGTTTAGCCTCTCTGTTTGTCTGTTTGTGAAATTTATCCTGGGAAGTAATGGGGGAAGGGTGGGGTGGGGGTAATGGGGGATGGGTGGGGTAATGGGGAGGGGTGGGGGTAATGGGGGAGGTGGTTAGCCCCCAAGTTGTATGAATGGGGGTGAGGAGGTTTTGGGAGATACCAGATTCAGAAATGTTGAGACAATGTGAAGCTCAAAATTTTCACGGCTGCGTTCTTTTCTGTACTTTAGCCTGTCTAACCGTCAGCGAAGCGACGGGAACTGTACTAGTCTTCTATACTATAATAAGAGAGCTGTACGTCTGTCCGTCCGTCACACTTTCAGAAATTGTGAGAAAAAATTGTGAGAAAAAAATTCATAAATTGTATTACGGGCGGCAATGTGAAGCTCAAGATTTTCATGACTGTGTTCTTTTCTGTAGTTTAGCCTGTCTGTTTGTCTGTTTGTGAAATTTATCAAGGGGAGTAATGGGTAAGGGTGGGGGTGGGGTAATGGGGGATGGGTGGGTAATGGGGGAGGGGGTTAGCCCCCAAGTTGTATGAATGGGGGAGGAGGTTTTGGAGATACCAGATTCAGAAATGTTGACACAATGTGAAGCTCAAAATTTTCACGGCTGGGTTCTTTTATGTAGTTTAGCCTGTCTAACCGTCAGCGAAGCGACGGGAACTGTACTAGTATTTAATAAAATTGAAGTTTCAGAAATAATAAAATTTTAGTATAAGAAATAAAAAATTAAAATGTATTTTCATACCAAAGTGGTCCTTCGAAGAACAAAGGACATTTTTAATTTAAATTTGTGTACTTTCAATATATTATTTTAGGGACACTAAATATTTCGTTTCAAAATTAGTCAAGATGTACCAAAAGGTGGTTGAGTTGTAAAGGGCTATTCTAATGTTATAGTGGAGTTCTTTTTAGGACAGGTGAAATAAACTATACGTTGCAATTATTATTATTACTAGTACAGTTCCCGTCGCTTCGCCGATGGTTAGACAGGCTAACTACAGAAAAGAACGCAGCCGTGAAAATTTTGAGCTTCACATTGTGTCAACATTTCTGAATCTGGTATCTCCCAAAACCTCCTCAACCCCCATTCATGCAACTTGGGGGCTAACCCCTCCCCCTTACCCCCACCCCCCTCCCCATTACCCCACCCATCCCCCTTACCCCCACCCCTCCCCATTACCCCACCCATCCCCCATTACCCCCACCCCCACCCTTCCCCCATTACTGCCCGGGATAAATTTCACAAACAGACAGGCTAAACTACAGAAAAGAACACAGTCATGAAATCTTGAGCTTCACATTGTCGCCCGTAATACAATTTCTGAATTTTTTTTTCTCACAATTTTTTCTCACAATTTCTGAAAGTGTGACGGACGGACGGACGGACGGACAGACAGACAGACGGACAGCTCTCTTATTATAGTATAGATTATTATTATTATTATTTTGAACGCCAACATAGCGATATTTAATCCCGAAAAGTAAAAGTTACCCTCTAAATTATAGTTTTCTTTAAAAATTAAATAAATTTAAAGGATAGTTTCGTTATATATAATATATATATATTTTTTTTTAATTGGGGTTGTTTAATCTCCTTCGCAACATCTAAGCCTCTAAGGTCATATGACGGAGGGGACCTTCGTTATATATATATATATATATAAATATATATATATTAACTGCAAACAACACAGAGTATAATTAATGTAAAGAACGACGCTTGTGTAGGAGAGCGTTTCGTACAAGATGAGGAGGGAAAACGACCAAATGAAAAATGAGGTACTTCCCAGGAATCGAACCCGGGATCATCCAATTGCCGGTCGGATATGTTAACCACTACACCAAGAATCCGATTAATTAGTTAGTACTCGTAATTCTCCTACATACGGGCGGAATCAAATGCCCTGAGGGGGCACCTTCGCATTCCGTACATATATACATTTTAACTGCCAACAACACACAGTATAATTAATGTAAAGAACGAGCTTGTGTAGAAGAGCGTTCAGCACAAGATGAGGAGAGAGAACTGTGTTGTTTGCAGTTAAAATGTATATATATATTCGGCATGCAAAGGTGCCCCCTCAGGGCATTTGATTCCGTTCGTATGTTGGAGAATTACGAGTACTGACTAATCGAGGTCCTTGGTGTAGTGGTTAACATATCCGACCGGCAATTGAATGATCCCGGGTTGGATTCCTGGAAGGTACCTCCTTTTTCATTTGCTCGTTCTCCCTCCTCATCTTGTGCGGAACGCTCTTCTACACAAGCGTCGTTCTTTACATTATATATATATACTAGGTGAGGTACCCGGCGTTGCCCGGGATAAATTTCACAAACAGACAAACAGACAGGCTGACCGACGCTGTGTTGATATTCTTCATCCCATAAGAGGTTCCCGTGCCAAATTTGGTAGCTCTAGGTCAAACGCTTGCATAAAGGACAGACAAAAAGACAGGCAAAAATATACATACAGGGTGTCCCATAAGTCCGGCATCATAGGACAAATAATAAAGAAAGGCTAAACAAAAGCTTTTATTTACAGAACGTGCTCAATATGTCCACCATTGTTTTCATTACACAAATTCAGACGTGATACCCAGTCAGCAAGCACACGGTGAATGATGTCAGGATAATGGTGTTACATGCCCAATAATGCGCTGCCGAAAATGTTCAACACTCTCTAATTTTCTCTGCGTATACCAGCGCTTTCAAGTGGCCCCAGAGATAAAAATCTAGTGGCGTGAGATCCG
The DNA here is from genome assembly GCA_023014485.1 of Bathynomus jamesi. Lineage (NCBI taxonomy): Eukaryota > Metazoa > Arthropoda > Malacostraca > Isopoda > Cirolanidae > Bathynomus > Bathynomus jamesi. Next base: position 86,347 of record JAJOZX010011022.1, read on the forward strand.
GACTTCTAGCTGGCCATTTCACAGGCCCTCGACGTCCTATCCAATAACCAGGGAATTGTTGGTACAAGTATTCCCTTACTTGGGTGCTGTAATGTGCAGGAGCGCCGTCTTGCTGGAACCATGTTGGGAAATTTCCTTCTTCGTTCAAGACACTGGGAAATGCTTCTTCCTTGCGCATACGTAGGTAGGTGCCTCCAATGACATGTTCATCGAAAAAGAGGGGGCCTATGATGCGATCCTTCCAAATGCCACACCATACCATCACCCGAGATGCACCTTGTTCCTTTGAAGAGGTATACCAGTGAGGGTTGTTTTGAGACCAGTAGCGGGTGTTCTGTCGATTTACCTCACCATTTCCATAAAAAACAGCCTCGTCACTGAACAGAATGGTGGACGGGAAATTGGCATCCCGAGCATATTGTTCCGTAGCCTATTCACAAAATTCCATCCGCCGGTCGGGATCATCTTCGTTTAATTTCTGTAGGATCTGAAGTTTATATGGATGCCATTTGTGAGCCTCATGAATGCGATGGATGCTACTTTTCGACACTCCTGTCTCGGACAAACGCCGAGAGACTTTATTGGGACTTCTGTTAAAATGAGCCAGGATAGCAGTCGCTGTATCATCGTCAGTGTACCTCCTTGAAGGTGCACTGCGTGGGTTTATCTTCTATGGATCCTGTTTCCTTAAACTTTGCAACAAGTCTGCTAACACAACTCTGTGTTATTGGCTCGGTCTGTTAAATTCAGCAGCGGCCCTCTTTACTCCGATTTCCTATGAGTAAATTATCTAGTTTCGTTCTTCCTTGCTCCAGACATTATGGCCTGTAGAAAGAGAAAAATATGAATTATGGTTTGTGGAATAGAAAATATGAATTTCTCCTATGATGCCAGACTTATGGGACACCCTGTATAATATATATATATATATATATATATATATATATATATATATATATATTATACCGAACCTGCACCACATACTTATGATCTCCATACATAAAGTTCTTAATGGAGAAGAAATATACGAAAGTAAGAGTTTTTTCTTTGGTGTGTGTGTGTGTGTTGTGTGTGTGTGTGTGTGTGTGTGTGTCGTACTTACCACTTACCTTCCAGTAAAAGATTCTTTCTTCTTAAAGACATTGTTAATATATACGGCTAAAGTTTTCCACTATGCCTTAATGAGAAGAGCAAATAACTGTGATTACTTCCCACTCATTCCCATTCCCATCCCAATTCCCATTCGTGTTCCCAAGTGAGAATTCGCAAAGTGAGAAATCCACTTTTGAGAAAAGAGTTTCTCGATTTGAGAATGTCACTCCCATTCGTATTCACGGTAAAGCAACCAAATGACAATGGCTGAGAATTACTAACCGAATTCAACCTAACCTAACCTAACATTAGCCTAATGTTAAGCTAACTTAACCTAGGATGACCAAAGTGGGAAAGCCATGGATAAGAATGAGAATGTCATGAAATGGGATTAGATCGATTTCAGAATTGCATCCTTTGACACTCACACTCGCGGATTTTTCCATTTTCAGCTCAGAAACAAATAGGAATAAGATCAGGTAGGACGATACCCAATAACCGTTACAAATGCCCGTACAGAAACCGACTAAAACGAAAAGATTATAAGAATATGATTGACAATAAAAAAAATTAATTTCTCACCTTTAGTTCAGTAAAAGTCTGTATTTTGGTCGTATCATCTTTTTAATTCGCTTCCTTCTTCAGTAGAGATACGCGTAGCCAGTGTCGTAACACCGCTTCCCGTTGATCAGCGAAGTTGAGCGACATTAGGTCTGGGTAGTACAGGGTGTGTATAAAGCAACGCGATTGAAGATCCAAATCCGATTTGAAGTGGTTTAAACTAGTTTCAACTGGTTTTTAACTCGTAAAAACATTTTCAACACCTTTTGTAAACTTTACTATCGAATCGAGTTGTTATAAAGTACATGTAATAAATATTACTTGTCTATGTTCACTCGCGTTAATATAATTCAAGTCGGATTTGTCTCTTCACTTTAGACACATCTGGTAGTTCGATGGGAGAGTGGATATCCTCTGTGTCCAAATGATATAGCGACTTGTGGTTCGTATGTCACGTAAAACTGTAGGTCCACTAAGTCATATGTCTAGGGCAGTCAAAAGTTGACCGAAAAAAATAAGAAAGTTGACCTTACGAATTGAAAAAATTGACTTATAAAGTTGCCTTTACTTTCAATAATAAAAACGACACTTTAATTACTTATTCTTGCTCTTCTACATCAGTTGACCGATTGTGGTAAATTATGAAGTATTTGCCGACATTTTCTGGCAAAAAATTGCGATCCTTACTTAATAATTTATTAAGCATGGAGAAAGATCTCTCTACAGCGGCAGTTGTTGGTTGACATTGCAAAAGCTGACCAGTGACCATAAACTGTTGGTGAGATTTCAGGTCTACAGAGGTTAATTATTTCACAAATACCATTTGTCTTGAGTCTTGTTTCAATGTATTGTTTGACTGAACACAAATCACAAATCAGAAAAAATCACAAATCAAAAATGGTAACCAGTAACCACCTTACATACAACACAACCACATCCAAAACCAGAACGGACATAACTGAATAAGACAAATACGAGCAGCGAAGTTGCCAGTTAACCAAAAAGATGCCAATTTTTAGTTATTTTAATTATTTATTCCAAAAAATTGACTTTATTTACCTCATTGCTATTTTTTGACCTAACAGGTAAAAGTTGACTTTTGATTGACCTATTAACTTTGGTAATATACCCCCTACAGGTGTTTTTATTGCATTTTCAGTCGTTTCAGCGAAAAGTGCCCCATAGGAAACAATTTGACTTTATTGACTTTTGACCGCCCTACATATGACCTTAGATGGTGCGAAGAAGATTAAACAACGTCGTCATTATATTTGTTTAAAACTCAGTATCAGACTGGCCCAAATGTTCTGTCACGTGTTCAGTCACTAGTTTCTGGTATTACATAATATCCGAAGAAAAACTTTTCTCCAAATGTAGACAGAATATACTTTGGTTACCTTGGTTTTCCTTCTGCCCAAACTGTTTATTCTGATGAAGGTCAAACTTGTCACTCCACCTTAACCACACAGTTTAAAGTAGAATCCGAGCCACGCCCCACCACGAGCGGTCAGAAATTACAAAGTCTTCGCCCGGACTCGATCTCGATCTCCCAGCGTCTTAACCACTAGGCTACCCAGCGATGCTAACTACTGCACCACCGAGGCGCATATTTTATATATATATATATATATATATATATATATATATATACAGGGTGTTTGAAAACTTTCTGTACAAATTGTAATGGGGGATAGGCAACACCAAGACAAACCCTTTTCGTCTATAAGTGTATGTCCGCTGACGTCACCATTCGGCGCGAGAGGGCGCCGCTGCAATTGGCTAAAAGGTGAAGTGGGCTAGACTCGCGCTTGCGCGCGGCATTCTTAAATCGGACGTAGTACGCGTACATGTTTATTTAAAGAAAGCATATTTATTTAAAGAAGGTGCTGAAAGTTGCGACCGGTAGCATCAATGCATGCCCGACAGCGTCGAAGCATTGACCGATGTACACGTCGAAAGATTCCCGGCATTTCGGGAACAGTTCCAGCGGCGACAGCGATTCTTGCTACGAGGTCTTCTTCTGAGTAAATGCGAGTCTCGTACACGAGGTTCTTCATGTGTCCTCACAGGAAGAAATCGAGGCATGTTAAATCGGGCGATCTCGGTGGCCAGGCTACGGGCCCACCCCGGCCTATCCATCGGTCCCCAAAAGTGGCGTTCAGATAATCCCGCACATCGTTGCTGGAGTGTGCTGGGGCCCCGTCGTGTTGAAACCACATTCGTCTACGAATAGCCACGGGAACATCTTCCAGCAGTTCCGGCAACGTTTCTTCAAGAAATATCCGATAAACCCGCCCGTCGAGTCGGGCAGGCAGCAGGTACGGCCCAATCAACTTGCCATGGACGATACCCGCCCAAACATTGACGGCGAACCGTTCTTGATGAGCATGCACCCGTGTAGCATGTAGATTTGCGTGCGCCCACACGTGAGAATTGTGCATGTTAAACACACCGTCACGTGTGAAACAGGCCTCATCTGAGAACAGCACATAAGCCGGAAAATTAGGCTGCACCGCTGTCTGCTGCAGAAACCAGCGTGCGAATTCCACACGAAGAGGGTAATCCCGAGGTTGTAATGCCTGGACTCTCTGACGATGAAACGGATGTAACTGCTGCTCGTGCAACACTCTCCAGACCAGGTCGTGGTTCACACCGAGGATACGTGCAACACCTCGCGTGCTTGCGCTTGGATTGTCCTCAAATCGCCGTAGGATTTCTTCTTCCATGTCAGGAGTTCGCACGTTTCTCTCCCGACCAGTGTCATGCATGTTTGCATGGAATGTTCCAGTTTCTCGCAGTCGCCGATGCAAATGCGCAAACGTTTGGTGGTTTGGCACACGTCTGTTTGGGAAGCGCTGTCGGTACAACCTCACAGCAGCTCTTCCGTTTTCATTGGCAGCCCCATACACCATATGCATGTCAGCAATCTCAGCAGTCGTGAAGCGCTCCATGTTACGCGTACTACGTCCGATTTAAGAATGCCCGCGGCAAGCGCGAGTCTAGCCCACTTCACCTTTTAGCCAATTGCAGCGGCGCCCTCTCGCGCCGAATGGTGACGTCAGCGGACATACACTTATAGAAGAAAAGGGTTTGTCTTGGTGTTGCCTATCCCCCATTACAATTTGTACATAAAGTTTTCAAACACCCTCTATATATATATATATATATATATATATTAGGGTGTCACTAGGTAATAGGGGGAAAATTAAACGATGGATATTTTCCTATGACACCCCCCTAAAATTGTTCCATTTGGTGTAAACATACGGAAGAGAAATTTGGTCCTGATTGGTCATCATTTAAAGGTCGCCCTCGTCACTGAAAACAAGACCCATTTGTTGACGTCAACAAGCTGTTCAGTGTTCACAGCTTGGGCCGAACCAGATAATAAAAAACAAGGCAATTTGGTGAAATAACGAAGTAAGACACTTAAAAACGCAAAGAATACAAACAGTTTATTATATAATCAAAATAGAAGACATAATTTGGCGAATAATGGTACAAAATGGAGAAGCAACAAAAGCAAAACTTTGAGAAATAAAATACATATACAGTAGCAGAATAATTGGTGCTCATACGCTGATCAGTGATTAGTTCTTTCGCGTCCTCACTAATGCTGATTTGTTCGGAGCTGGGTGCTGCTTTCTGTGGTCAGTGACAACTTGAACGAGGACCTGGAGCTGTTCTTCTTTCACTGTCAACTTTCCGTTCAGCTCCTTCACCAGAGCCACGGCCCGTTCTGCTCTGTCGTTCACCACTGCAAGTTTGGAGACCACATCCCGAGCTTGCACGTATTCAGAGTTTGACGTCCATGAACTGGGATGGTGGAGCAGAAGCAATCTGGCAACTGAAGTTTTGAGAAGAATCCTTGGGTGTTCTTTGTGATCAGTTGCTCCAGTCCTTTGCTGTCACTGAGGAACATAGTATCAAGAACCAAAGGTCGTTTGGCGGCATGTGAGGGGCTTCTTGATCTAACGCTGCAACCATGCTGCACTTCACTTCCATCGATATCCTCTCATCAAAGAACGCCAGACCCACTGCCTCCTCCGAATGGTACCACAGTGCGCAGACAGCTTCTGGTGGTACCATCAGAGATCTTCTTGGGCGGGTATCGAAGGAGCGTCTCATCAATTCCCAATCATTCAGCGGAGCTTCGATGGACAGATGAGCTGTTGCCCACGCTTTCATGTAAACTAGAACAGAAAAGAGGCAGATATCTCGAATTCCGCGTTCCTCAGTGTTCGTCAGTTTAAACTGTCTTCGGAAGAGCCAGATCTTGATGGCATAGAGCCCCTTAGCCATCCATCTCGCCGGTGCATAGCACCAGGGGCGGAAGTTTAGTCCCTTGTATGGAACTCCTCCAAGAAAGATGACGGAAAGATCGAGGAATTCCTGATAGTCATCACGAACTTGAAGTGCTTGTGATTTTGCAAACTCAATGAGCTCCGTTCTATGATTAAAAATAGCTGCTTTGGTGAACGCATCTGTGTCCGCAGTTTGGAACTGTTGCTGGTCAATGCGGTCCAATAATCATGGAAGCGCTTGAAAAGCAGAATTTCTGGATCGGTAGATACTGAATCTAGCGATGCTGCGAATGCCGCCTGTAGCACCAACTCCAGTACATGGTGTCTGCACGCGCAGTGTAACAGGTCACGTCCAACTTTTTCTTCCAGAAGAACACAAGTTCCTCCACGGTGGCCTGTGTTTGTCGCGGTTGTGTCGAAACACATAGATTTGACATGATCGGTCACTCCCCATTCATTCAGGCAATCTATGATGGCATTTGTTTGTGCCAGCGCGGTTCCTGACAGAAGTTTTGGCACCCCGAGGAGCTGCTCTGTCCCGGAGCCAGATACAAGAATAGGTAAGCGGTCAACATATTCTCGTGACGTCAGATCTTGCATGAGTTTTCCGTCCCAGTGAACAGTCAACGGACTATTGCCTTGGAACTCGCTCTTCAGTTGCCGAGCCTTAAGGGTACGGAATTTTTGACGCTGACGATGAATGGATCCACGATTGATGTTGTAGTCGCTAGCATCATGCCCTAAGCTGGAAGCTGCCTCAAACAGCAGATATGTGGCCTTTCTTGACGAGAGTTGCGTGCGATCAAGCGCTGCCGTCAATTCCGATGTCATGATGTTCTTCGTTGCTCTTTGTTTAGACGCTAACGAACCACCACATGCTCCTTTTTCTTCGCTATCATCTGAGCTGGAGGATGAGGACTCCAAAACCGCTTCGTTGGATACTGCCTCCATTTCAGCTGCTGATCGCTTTCTTCGTTTCTCCTCTTCCTCCCGACGTCGAGTACAATCTTTGACTTGGCGCTGATGGGTCATGTCCAAACCTGCCATTGAACCTGGACGTCCTTTCTGGCGCTGCTGCTGAAGGAACTCCCAATCCTCTGGGTACTTGACCAATTTCTCACAATCAGCGTGGGCGATGTCAAAGAGACGATCGAGGCGTTCAATGAATTCTTTTTCTTTCGTCTTGTGTGAATCGCTCGTCCTTGAGGCGTGTTTTTTGAGTCCTTTCCACTCCTCGAAGACTTTATCCAGTTTGCTGACGCAGTGTGTCTCGAGTCTGTTGGAATGTGAGCTTTCTCCCAGAAGGACATCACTGCTCGAAGTGACTTCCTCAACGCGTCACGTATTGTCATTTTCTTTTCATGGTGAAGGTAAAGGAAGTAACCGAATGCTTGCCTGTAGGAAGGAAGCTTGCATCCTTTCACCTCATCAACCGCTGCCCCTAATAGGTATATACACTTCCGGGTTTCCATCACCAGAAATCACGTAGCTGAAATGAGAAACGGTGAATCGTTAAGTATTGTTCACTTTATTTCTCAGATATTCAGACACACACAGATACACACACACACATATATAGAGATATATAGATATCTAATGAACGATTATGGAGACGCCGCGCAAGCATTAAACTTTGGAAGGCGGGGGCGACCTTTTATATTTATTCAAATAAAAAGATTTTTCAGTCACCATGTTTTTTTTACCAATGGAATAGATTCGCGGGTGTCAGCATGAAAATTTCAAACTTTGCATTTAAGTGACACCCTAATATATATATATATATTATATATATATTATATATACAGGGTGGGTAAAAAAGTTACCTCTTAGAGGTAAACTGTCATATTAAAAAAAGTAAGGGGACTAGAGCTCCCAAACTTCATAGATGCTTATCTTAGCATGTTGTTTGTCTTAATTGAGAAGTTGCTCGATGTGTCCCACTTCCTGCTCAACGCAGGCCTCCAAACGTGGACGCCACTGATCAATACACCTGTTTACATATCATTGAGACACCTTCTCCCAGCCGAGCAGAATTCTTTTGTGTAGTTCATCTGTCTCTTACATTGATACCAGGGATGTAAACTTTGGACTTCAGGGCTTCCCAAACACGATAATCTAGTGGTGAAAGATCGGGGCTACTAGCCGGCCACATATTGGGTTCGATAAAATCTGGTGTTTCGTTCTCAAGGAATGTGACAGTTTGGCGTGCTGTGTGAGCAGGGGCTCCATCTTGTTGGAAAGTATCATATATCTTTCACCACTTATTCGTCGAATATCAGTTAGATGAGTGAAATGGTACAAACGATGATATAACTAATTTATAACCAAAATTTATTAAAAAAAAAATTAATCAATCCTCTGATTATTATATAAGCGCCTGAAAATATAATATACTATATATATATATATATATATATATATATATATATATATATATATATATATAATATATATATATATATAGGGTGGCGCAAAAGTCGCGCATCATGAGAATTTTCAGTGTTGATTATAATATACTGGTCAAAAAAAGAAACGCAATTTTTGAGATTTATTAATAAACATGAGGACTCAGTATATAGTAAATGATTCTTTAACATAACAAACAGTCAATAACGCGTATGGCCACCCCTAGCCACAATGCAGGCTTGGAGTCTGGCCCTCATCGACCTCAACAGTCTCTGCAGGAAAGCAACAGGGATGGCCCTCCACTCTTCAATAATTGCATTGGTCAGTTCCCTGATGTTCTGCGGCTGATGCTGACGTCTGCGAACTCGCCGTTCAAGTTCATCCCATGCGTGCTCTATCGGTGACATGTCTGGGCTGAAGGCTGGCCATGGTAAGGTCTGCACCTGTTGTCCCTGCAGGTACGCCTGCACTATCCTGGCTGCATGAGGTCTGGCATTGTCCTGTTGCAGGAGCACCAATTCTGGATGTTGCCTCATGAATGGAAGAACATGTGGGTGAAGAATCTCATCCCTGTAGCGCTGGGCAGTCAGAGCGCCATCAACAACCACCAGCTCAGTTCTTGAAGCAAAGGCAATTCCTACCCAAACCATGACACTTGGTCCTCCCCATCTGTCATGCTCCACTACTGCAGCATCTGAGTATCGCTCCCCTGGTCGTCTGTATACCCTGACACGGCCATCAGAATTGGACAGTCTGAAGCGAGACTCGTCAGAAAAGAGGACTTGGTTCCACATTCTTTGTGTCCAGTCACGGTGCTGATAGGCCCATTGCAGGCGTCGTTGCCTTCTTGCATCAGTGAGAAAAGGACCTCTGTAAGGCCTGCGGGATCGGAGTCCTGCATTACGGAGTCGGTTTCTGACGGTCTGGTCACTAATTCTGTTGTTGTGGATACCAGGTGTCTCTCTGGCTGTCTGACGAGCATTCCGCTGCCGATGACGCAGGTGCTGCAGTACAATGTGGCGATCCTGGCGTTGGGTCGTCACACGAGGTCGCCCACGTCTTGGCAGGTCCTGAACACTTCCTGTGGCATTGTACCGTCTAACAAGCCTAGAGATTGTGCTGGGATGCACATGCATTCGTTGTGCAACTTGGACAGCAGACATGCCTGCATCCAACATGCCCAAGGCACGACCTCTGTTGACCTCTGAGAGTCGTGGCATGCCTCAATCGCGGGAAAAAGTTTGGTTTTCTCAACGGGCAGTGTGTATTCTGTGAAGTCAAAGAAAAAATGCATGCCTTCATAAAGAATACATTCAATTTAATCTCTGTTTATTGTTTGTAACAAAATGGCGTCTTAGCCGGGATTAGTCAGGTTTAAAAACATGCACTAAGTGGCTTTAAAAGATTTGAACAAACATTTAACCATAATCTTGAAACTGTGATAATACCACTAACAACTTAAATTTTACACCATATGCAAGCTAATTGCGTTTCTTTTTTTGACCAGTATATATATATTTTTTCTTTTAGGTAGGGGATGGTTGCGAAATTAACAATAGACGAGAGTGTAAGCTTGGTTTTAATGTATGGAATATCAGGTACAACAAATCGATGAATCGGTACAGAATTTAATTATATTATAATTACTGTATATTACATTATAATTATATTACAATTGTATTATAAATTCTGTACCGATTCATCGATTTGTAGTACCTGGTATTTCATGCATTAAAACCAAGCTCACCCTCTCGTCTAATGTTAGTTTCGCAGCCATCCCCTACCTAAAAGAAAAAAAAATATATCATCAATGTCAACACTGAAAATTCCTATGATGCGCGACTTTTGCGCACCATATATATATATATATATATATATATATATATATATATATATATATATATAAATATAATATGGGATGAATTTCACAATTAAACACATGAAATGAATGAATGCTGCAAACCCACAAGGTAAAAGAAAAACGATTCCAAGGCCTTTCGTGTATTCAGAGCTACACCTCGTCATTCCCTGACGAGGTGTAGCTCTGAATATACGAAAGGCCTTGGAATCGTTTTTCTTTTTCCTTGTGGGTTTGCAGCATATATATATATATATATATATATATATATATATATATATATAATATATATAAAGGGTGGCGCAAAAGTGCGCGTCATATATATATATATATATATATATATATATATATATATATATATATATATATATATATACCCCTCCGTCTATGGCCCTGGGTTGGTTCGAATCGACGGGGGTTCTGGTTGGGAGACAGCAACGGATATTTCTCGCGATGGTTTTCTTCTATAACATTCTAATTCTTTCTTCTCTCTATAGGGTCGACAGTTGTTAATTCTTCTCTTTCCATAATACGCTAATACTTTCTCTGAAGGATCGCCGATTTTCTTTTTATAACTTATCGACTTTACTGACTGAATTCTCGGACGGGGGCACGGCTCGAAGGAAAAGATAAAAAAAAACTTTCTTTCACTGTAATTTACTTCTAAAAAATGTACAGGTAGTGCTCTGAATTTACAGGGGTAGAGGTTCGACCTCTTTCGACCATGGCTCAGGCCGGAATCTAAAACATAAGGAGGCAAGGGGCCTCTGCCCCCTCCTCGCAGCGAGGCTGCTAACAAGGGAGTGATTCGAAGTAATCGAAGTCGGAGTGAAGTGGAAGTGACATTATTTTACAATTACATGATTTATATATTATCTAAATTTTGGGGGAGTTTCCCCCCTTTTAAACACATGATCAGATGAAAGATTCCAAATAAAAATATTAAAAAAAAATCGTATTTTCGCCGAGTATGCATTTCTAAAGGGCGAAATAATTTCGTAGTACATTAAGTACAATCCAAGTACACCCTGAGTACATTGTAATTTCGGGTTTACAACAATTATGATTATAATTATGGATTAGTTCATATTCACTTAGTATTGTTTAATTACACTTCCATTTAAAGTACATTATTACATTATATATTAAATTATTATCGTTTAATTAAAGCTTCATTAAAGTACATTACGTCGTTTACAATTCTTACAGTTTTATATTTATATATGGTTATTATAACGGGTGTTCCACTTAAAACCGGCCCGCTGGACTACTCCAGCGGGCCGGTTTTAAGTGGAACACCCGGTATATGGTTATTATATATGATTATTAGTACAACACAAAGTACATGGGCACATACGAGATAATTTATACACAACATATCACACATGATTATAAGTTATAAATCTGAAATCAGAGGGACAGGAGGTTTTTCGTTTTCAGATGTTCGATTTATGCTGTGATTAGCGAATTGCGTACACTTGCATAAGCATTTATGAATATCTTGCGACGGGTGAACGCACTAAAAAAAATAACAAAAAAAATAATACATGCAAACGTATTTGCGCGATTTTGAACGAACAGGTACGGAGGCATAAAGTTTCGTACCATTTCGTAGACTGACACGAGTAGAAAATGAATATTTAATAAAAATTGATATGGGTAATGGTCAAGATAAGATATGGACGTATAGATGAATATAGTTGAATAATAATATTTATACTGCATAACATATAAATAATGACTTACAGAGTGTACAGTTATTATGTTAAAGAATTTTCATACATTGAATACTAGAGCTATGATGAAGGAAAATTAATGACGGGAAAATGTGACGTCATAGTTATTCACATTAAGCCATACGTACAGTATAAGTCATTTTTAGAAAAGATGAATTAGAGAAATACAGTAATGAATAAAGAAGTACAAATCGAAATCCTATCTAAAACTCGCTTAGGCGATTTTGGTTTCTTATGTAAAAATGAACATTCAAACATAAAAACCATACAGACATAAGTACTGCATGAAGACAATGAATCCATATAATGATTGTATAGGAATTGTTCATTGTTCATTTTTACAATGCTCTCCCCTTTTAAATGGTATTAATTAATACAATATATAATACAATTAATACAATACAACACAATTGAGAAAATAACATCCTAAGGAATTCAAATTAGATGATGACGAAATTTTCTTTACAATACAAATTTTATACAGAACAAGTGAGTTCAAGTGGTTGGGTACAATGCAGAGTAATCAAATTTTTAACATGACACTTGCTTAGAGAGTTATTATAAAATATAAAAAAAAATTCAAAGATTAATACTTTAATTTTATACAAACAGAATAAAATGATTAATACGTTAATTTAGACAAACAATATTATTAAATTTTACAAATATTTAGTTATCATGATTGTACAGGTAATAAACTAATTTTATTGACTAGGGTAGGTAAAAAATAGAATTACGTAATGGATGATGTATAGACCTGTGGTCTAGTGTGTATTTGTGTGTACTAGGTACAAAGTGTGTATCTTATAATTTTGACGGACAGATTAGCTGAGAGGATTGTTAAATTAACTGAATAAATGCATGAGCAAGATATATATAGAAAGCAAAAATGATTAAGATTAAATAGCATAGTTAGCACTTACATGCAATTAAATAAAGCTTATCGTGATAGCCAATGATTTTAGAATAAAGGTTGTGTATATAGTATATATAGTGTGCATACGTGTGTGTGTGTGTGTGTGTGTGTGTGTGTGTGTGTGTGTAAGGATTCGGGGGTTTTTCGAATTAACAAAGTTATATAATAATTTAAATTGAGAGTAGGGTTATAGAATCTTTTAAGTTTAAGTCAATTATTATTATTATTATTATTATTATTATTATAAAATCTTTTAAGTTCAAGGTCGATTATTATTATTAAATTCTAAATTTAAGGACAATTACTCACGATTAATTGAACAAAGAAAAGAAAAATACAAATTAAAAATAGAAATAAATTATGCATTTTAATGAGCTAACATAATTTTATAATATTCTTAAAAATAAAAGTAAATCGAGCCATAGATGAATTTCGGCCAAGAATAAAAAAAAAAGTTATTGAAATGGAAGGAAAGCATTTCGAACAATTTTTTTTAATAATTTCAGGTAAATTTTACATTAAAATTATTTTTATATAATAAAAAAAAAATATTAAAAAGGTTTAATAATTTTTGCATGTTAAAGTAGAAAAATCATAGTCTTTCGTTAAATGTTGATAGAATTTGAATTATTTGATATTTTAGTCTGAAACTTGTTTGCGTATAGATAAATACATATGTTTTATTGTGTAGAAGTTTTATTAAAATTAAATGACAAAAAAAAATAAACACAACTGAAATTTAGGGTATGTGTGGTCATACGGGTAAATTTCCCGACCGTACAGAGCAGGATAAATTAGGTACATGATCGATTAATTATTACACAATTACACTCATCATATAATCACAATAATTATAAAAATTGTAAAAATGGTTTTGGTTACCAATAATAAAATATATAATTTTACCTATATATTTATATATGCAACAATGGCATTAAAAAATAACAAATCGGTCAATTTCCTTCTTACAAAAAAAAGGTTAAACTAAAGACAAATCGGTCAATTCAGGTTGAATTTAATTCTCTTTTGCAACAAAAAAGCTTGAATTAAATTCTTAAATTACATTTTCTTAAACTAAATTCTCTTAAACTACAAAAAAAAAGTTGAATTCAATTGACTGCATTGAAATGACTTGGGACTTGAAAACAGGCTTGGGACTTCAAAACTGAGACTTGGGACTTCAAAACTGAGACTTGGGACTTCAAAACTGAGACTTGAAACTAACTTCAAATAAACTGACTTCAAATAAACTGACTTCAATAAACTGACTTCAAATAAACTTACTTCAAATAAACTGACTTACTGACTGACTTACTGACTGACTTAAACTGACTTACTGACTGACTTAAACTGATTGACTTAAACTGACTTAAACTGACTGACTTAAACTGACTTCAACTGACTTCAACTGACTTCAACTGCTATCAAGTATTTCTACAAATCTCTGGGGCGGTTGTCCCTCTGGATGCAACCTACTGACTTGAACTGATTGAAAACTGAAATTGACTGCACTCGAACTGCTATCAAGTGGAGTCTATTATTCTCTGGGTTTGGTTGTCCCTCTTGGATGCAACCAACTGAAACTGTCTGAAAACTGATTTGCAACTTATTTGCAACTAAAATTGACTCGAAACTACTTCAAGTATCTTTATAAATCTCTGGGGTTTGCTTGTCCCTCTTGGATACAACCAACTGAAACTGAAAACTGAAACTGGAACTTGAAACTGCTTCAAGTATCTCTATAACTTTATAAACTCTCTATAAACTTTCTCTTTCTTAATTTGAAAGTAAATTCAATTCAATAATTTGAAAAAAATTTAAACAAAAATACGAAATGTAAACACATTTCACTCGAATGTACGCGAAGGTACAGTAATATTATGTTTGGTACATATAATAAAATTATTCTATACTAACTATAATAGTGAAAATAATTCCGTGAAAATAACTCTCTGAAAATAACTCTGTGACACTAGACTTCTGTGACGATTAACTTCTGTGACGATTAACTTCTGTGACGATTAACTTCTGTGACAATTAACTCTGTGACAATAACTCTGTGACAATAACTCTGTGAAATTTAACTTCTGTGACATTTAACTTCTGTGACAATTAACTTCTGTGACAATTAACTGTTTCACTAAAAAAAATGTATCACTGGTGTCTGAAATGTTCACTGTGTTTCTTGTAAATTCTGGCTTGATACTCATTAATTATTAACTGTTAATAATACTGACTTTTAAAGTGTTTATAAATTACTTAAAGAAAACAAACTCTGTACTTAACAAAATTTCTACGGCGAAATCCTTAGAGACGTGTCCTGAAGACGTGTCTTGCTGGCTACTTGTTCTTGGATGAAAACTAGGCGTGGAGAACTTGAAGTCGGGACACACCAGTTCAAGGGTGAATGTGACGAACTACGGGGCTCCAATAAACCTTAGCCCCCCACCCATGGCCTAAACCATTAGAGGTACAGTAAAACTAAACATACCTTACAAAAGAGAATTTAATCCTGCATTTAATGAGAAACAATTAAAACTTGGTGTTCCCCCATTGGCTTCCAAGACAGCCTGAATTCGCTTTGGGTAGCTTGCCAAAAGTGACGTGAATAGATCTTGATCGTTACGCAAATTTGCTAAAACAGTTTCAATGTGTTGCGTCATTGTATCCTTCGAAAATCGATTTGATACAGGTTCTTGAAACAAGAGACATTCAACCTTGTCCTTTATAACTGATCCAATGTGTTCACAGACGTTCAGGTCAGGAGAATTTCCTGGCCATTCTTCATTTCCAAAGAAATTGATCTCATGGTTCCGCAACAACTGTTGAGTGGCTAATGCCTTAAAGCAGGGGGCCTTATCGTGCAGAAGTGTGACCTGATCGACATCCATAACATTGTTTGGTTTCTTAGAAAAGGAATGACATACTGGGATAGAATAATATCACGAAAATACTGTCCATCCCAACTCTGACCATTTTGCTTCAGCACCCACATGAGCTTCTTTGCAGTGAACAAAACAAACACACCAACACAGTCTGGACTTTTTAATAATTCGCGATAATGTTCATTGTCATCGATTTCATCTGGTGTTGTGGCCCACACTCGATCATTTTGGTAGTTAGGCCGACGCGTTACGTAAACAAAAAATTCATCGGAGACAGCTAAATGCATGAAATCATCCACATCCCAATCTTCAAGATAATGGGCAAACCACATTCTGTTATCGATGTTAAGTTGAGTTTTTCTTGGCTTTGGAAGTTCATGCCAAGGCTTTAAACCTTCCCTATGACGGTACAGTCGAATGATCTCACCACTAACGATCTTTCTTCTCAACACTTCGATCTCTCTAGAAAGTTTAGCACAGCTGTTTTTCCGCTTACGCGTACCGCTTTCAATGATGTCCTTTGTTTCCTGAGAGAGAGGCAAATTTGGGCGCCCAGATTTGGTTGTATCCATTTCACATTCATCCAAAGTTTTATTCCAATTTCTTTTGACGAAGTCCTCACTACTTCGCAACTTTTTGGCAGCCCATGTACGTGTTATAAAGGTGGCTCCAGCATCACGAGCTTCCCGAAATGTTATTGCTCGTATGCGATCTATCACACGTTGCCTCTCCGATCTCCGAATCACCAAATAATTGAGAAGCCATTATATTATCAGTTTATCAGCTAGAGTAATTTTAATACCTGCAATAAATAAAGAATTTTATATATTTTTATAATCACTAAAAACTATTTCGATATAAGTAAACATATAAGCTGCAAATGGGTGAGCTAAGGTTTTTTGGAACCCCTTAGAAGTCGTGACACGCCGGTCAACTGGTTGTTGGTTCTAGTTATCTTGGTAGTAAGGTCGCTACAAGTTTTATCCTGATGCAGGGTAATTTCTATCCTGGCCAAAGAGTGGCCACTTGTTAAAATCCTGGCAGGGTCGCCACTTTGTTAACCCCTCCGTCTATGGCCCTGGGTTGGTTCGAATCGACGGGGGTTCTGGTTGGGAGGCAGCAACGGATATTTCCCGCGATGGTTTTCTTCCATAACATTCTAATTCTTTCTTCTCTCTATAGGGTCGACAGTTGTTAATTCTTCTCTTTCTATAATACGCTAATACTTTCTCTGAAGGATCGCCGATTTTCTTTTATAACTTATCGACTTTACTGACTGAATTCTCGGACGGGGGCACGGCTCGAAAGAAAAGATAAAAAAAACTTTCTTTCACTGTAATTTACTTCTAAAAAATGTACAGGTAATGCTCTGAATTTACAGGGGTAGAGGTTCGACCTCTTTCGACCATGGCTCAGGCCGGAATCTAAAAAAGAAGGAGGCAAGGGGCCTCTGCCCCCTCCTCGCAGCGAGGCTGCTAACAAGGAAGTGATTCGAAGTAATCGAAGTCGGATTGAAGAAGTGGAAGAAGTGACATTATTTTACAATTACATGATTTATATATTATCTAAATTTTGAGGGAGTGCAGTTTGAAGGTTAAGTTTTACCCCTTTTAAACACATGATCAGATGAAAGATTCCAAATAAAAATTAAAAACATAAAAATAAAAAATAATTGTATTTTCGCCGAGTATGCATTTCTAAAGGGCGACATAATTTCGTAGTACATTAAGTGCAATCCAAGTACACCCTGAGTACATTGTAATTTCGGGTTTATAACAATTATGATTATATTAGATCATCCCATAAGTAATGCGGCATTTTTTCCATTTTTTTTTTCCATTTTTATCATTATTTACGGATAGAAATCAAACAACTCTTTGAAGTTATTTATATTTAAATAAATATTTATTTAAATATAAATAACTTCAAAGAGTTGTTTGATTTCTATCCGTAAAATAATGATAAAAATTTAAAAAAAATTAAAAAATGCCGCATTACTTATGGGATGACCTAATAATTATGGATTAGTTCATATTCACTTAGTATTGTTTAATTACACTTCCATTTAAAGTACATTATTACATTATATATTAAATTATTATCGTTTAATTAAAGTTTCATTAAAGTACATTACGTCGTTTACAATTCTTACAGTGTTTTTATATATATACAGGGTGAGTCAAAAGTAGCCCCGATTTCTGTTTTTTCGGCTGTCAGATTCTTTCTGGGAAGTCATGTTGTTAATAATTGTCTTGCAGATTATTAATTTTCTTAGTTTATTTATTTTTGTTTTTGTTTTGCAGGTTATTGCTGAGAGTTTGGAAAGTTACTGAATTTGCACCAAATTGAACCATGAATTACCTTTCAATGAATCAACGCATTGCGGCCGTGAAACATTACTACAAATGTAATGAACAGCCAACGATGGCGGCACGCCGTTTGGCACAGGAATTCGATATTAACCCACCCCAGGGAAGAAACATACGATTGATTGTCGAGAAATTTGAAGCAACAGGGTCGGTAGCCACTGCAAAGAAGTCCGGTCGTCCGAAAACGGCAACGAATGTAGCTAAGGCTGAAGAAGCCATCAGGAGACTGGAACAAAGTCCGCAAAATCAACTCGCCGTTTATCTGCAGAGTTGGAAGTGAGCCAATCAAGTGTTATCCGTATCCTTCACCAGAAAAAATGGAAACCTTACATTCCACGCTTACTGCATGCCCTTCATGATGGAGATGACGACCGCCGTCTTCAATTTTGCGAAGAGTTCTTAGCTAAACTTGACGAAGAGACACAATGATAGACAACATCTGGTGGTCAGATGAGGCATGTTTTAAGCTTAACGGCACAATTAACAGACACAATTGTGTCTACTGGGCTGCGGAGAACCCAAGAGTGACAGTTGAGAAGGAGGTAAATTTACCTGGCGTGACAGTTTGGGCAGCCATATCTCCATTAGGGATAATTGGACCCTTTTTCTTTGAGGGATCTGTCACTGCAGAAATTTACCTGGATATGCTGCAAACCTTCTTTTGGCCCAGGGTACAAGATCAGGACTGTTATTTCCAGCAAGATGGAGCTCCACCTCATTATGGACGTCATGTTCGTCAGTGGCTTGATGAAAACTTTCCCGGAAAGTGGATCGGCCGCCGCGGTCCGATCGAGTGGCCGGCACGCTCCCCAGACCTTACACCTCCAGATTTCTTTCTTTGGGGGCCCATGAAAGACCTTGTTTATCGTGAAAAGCCTCGTACCATTCAGGAATTGAAGGCTCAAATCACTGCAAAGTTTGAGGAAATTGAAATCGAACTCTGCAGGCGTGTGTGCCACTCTGTGCCTGCTCGGCTGCAATTGTGCATCGATCACGAGGGAGGGCACTTTGAAAATTGCAAGTAAAACAGCTTGGTACAGTTCCGTAATAATTTTCCCCCAATAAATGGTTAGATAAACATGTCATTCATTTATTTCTACCTTCTTGTACACTGTAATACAAATGGCAAACAAACAATCAACTGACAGAAATCGGGCGCTACTTTTGACTCACCCTGTATATGGTTATTATAACGGGTGTTCCACTTAAAACCGGCCCGCTGGAGTACTCCACGGGCCGGTTTTAAGTGGAACACCCGGTATATGGTTATTATATATGGTTATTAGTACAACACAAAGTACATGGGCACATACGAGATAATTTATACACAACATATCACACATGATTATAGGTTATAAATCTGAACTCAGAGGGACAGGAGGTTTTTCTTTTTCAGATGTTCGATTTATGCTGTGATTAGCGAATTGCGTACACTTGCATAAGCATTTATGAATATCTTGCGATGAGTGAACGCACAAAAATAATTAAAAAAATAATACATGCAAACGTATTTGCGCGATTTTGAACGAACAGGTACGGAGGCATAAAGTTTCGAACTATTTCGTAGACTGACACGAGTAAAAAATGAATATTTAATAAAAATTGATATAGGGTAATGATCAAGATAAGATATGGACGTATAGATGAATATGGTTGAATAATAATATTTATACTACTTCTTCTTCTTCTTCTTCCGCAGCTTATTATCCCATCTTTACTACATTTATACTACATAACATATAAATAATGACTTATAGAGTGTACACTTAAAGAATTTTCATACATTGAATACTACAGATATGATGAAGGGGAAATTAATGACGGGAAAATGTGACGTCATAGTTATTCAAATTAAGCCATAGGTACAGTATAAGTCATTTTTAGAAAAGATGAATTAGAGAAATACAGTAATGAATAAAGAAGTACAAATCGAAATTTTATCTAAAACTCGCTCAGGCGATTTTGGTTTCTTATGTAAAAATGAACATTCAAACATAAAAACCATACAAACATAAGTACTGCATGAAGACAATGAATCCATATAATGATTGTATAGGAATTGTTCATTGTTCATTTTTACACTATATACAGGGTGTCCCATAAGTCCGGCATCATAGGAGAAATTCATATTTTTCTATTTCTATAAACCATAATTCATATTTTTCTCTTTCTACAGGCCATAATGTCTGTGAGCAAGGAAGAACGAATCCAGATAATTCTACTCAGGAAATCGGAGTCAAAGAGAGGCCGCTGCTGAATTTAACAGACTGCATCCAGACCACGAGCCAATAACGCAGAGTTGTGTTAGCAAACTTGTTGCAAAATTTAAGGAAACAGGATCCATAGAAGATAAACCACGCAGTGGACCTTCAAGGAGGCCTACTGACGATGATACAGCGACTGCTATCCTGGCTCATTTTAACAGAAGTCCCAATAAGTCTCTTCGGCGTTTGTCCGCCGAGACAGGAGTGTCGAAAAGTAGCATCCATCGCATTCTTCAGGCTCACAAATGGCATCCATATAAACTTCAGATCCTACAGAAATTAAACGAAGATGATCCCGACCGGCGGATGGAATTTTGTGAATGGGCTACGGACAATATGCTCGGGATGCCAATTTCCCGTCCACCATTCTGTTCAGTGACGAGGCTGTTTTTTTATGGAAATGATGAGGTAAATCGACAGAACACCCCTACTGGTCTCAAAACAACCCTCACTGGTATACCTCTTCAAAGGAACAAGGTGCATCTCGGATGATGATATGGTGTGGCATTTGGAAGGATCGCATCATAGACCCCCTCTTTTTCGATGAACATGTCACTGGAGGCACCTACCTACGTATGCTCAAGGAAGAAGCATTTCCCAGTGTCTTGAACGAGGAAGGAAATTTCCCAACATGGTTCTAGCAAGACGGCGCTCCTGTACATTACAGCACCCAAGTAAAGGAATACCTGCA
The DNA here is from genome assembly GCA_023014485.1 of Bathynomus jamesi. NCBI lineage: Eukaryota > Metazoa > Arthropoda > Malacostraca > Isopoda > Cirolanidae > Bathynomus > Bathynomus jamesi. Next base: position 107,429 of record JAJOZX010011022.1, read on the forward strand.
CCAACAATTCCCTGGTCATTGGATAGGACGTCGAGGGCCTGTGGAATTGCCAGCTAGAAGCCCGGATCTCACGCCACTAGATTTTTATCTCTGGGGCCACTTGAAAGCGCTGGTATACGCAGAGAAAATTAGGAGTGTTGAACATTTGCGGCAGCGCATTATTGGGGCATGTAACACCATTGCTCCTGACATCATTCACCGTGTGCTTGCTGACTGGGTATCACGTCTGAATTTGTGTGTTGAAAACAATGGTGGATATATTGAGCACGTTCTGTAAATAAAAGCTTTTGTTTTGCCTTTTTTTATTATTTTTATTATGATGCCGGACTTATGGGACACCCTGTATATATATGGGATGAATTTCACAATTAAACACGTGAAATAAATTTCTTTTTCCTTGTGGGTTTGCAGCATATATTTATATATATATCTGTATATGTATATATAATTATATTTATATATATTTATACATATATATTTCAATTTTAACGTAATAATAATAATAATAATAATAATAATAATAATATTTGTGAAGTTCATACCACTATTTGATATCCACTACTAATTAAAGTTATATTTGACAGTAGACATTACATTACACAGTTTGTTAATATACAATACTACAGGGTGTCTTAAAAGTCCCTGTGCACCTACACACACACACACCACACACACACACACACACACACACATATATATATATATATATATATATATATATGTATAATATATATATATATATATATATATATATAGGTGCCCAGGGACGTTTGAGACATCCTGTACTGTATTCGTGATGATTAGAAATATTAAAGAAGTGCGGTGATATTTTGGCTTTAAAGATCTTCGAACGTAATAAATGGGCAACTTTTTCATAACTTTACGAACAGTTTTCTAATTAAAAAATTGTGCAACTTTTTGAGTAAATTAAAGTCTTAATAAATTATCATAAAATTAAAGGTGAGGCAAGAAAAATACTGCATCTTAATTATATGATGCCACTTCGGTGGCACTGTGGGTAATAATAGTGAAGAGGGCCCAAAACTGGCACAACCCTCAGCCTACACGAATATGGCCCGTTGGGCTAACTCCTAGCTGAATTATTATTAACTAGCATTATCGGGAGACGAACCCCCGACTCTAGTGTGTGTTTTCACTTCATTTATAGGAAGATTACTGGCCACTCAATGCCATTCCCATTCGTGTATTCGTGGTCCATGAGTGAGAATGCACAAAAGCAAAATAATCCACATTTGAGAAAAGCATTTCTTGATTTGTGAAACAATGTGGTTTACTCTCACTCACCATCATTCCCATTTCATGGGAATTACAAAAGTGGCAATATCAAATGTATCCTCTTCCCATATCTTGCCATTTTCATTCTTATTCACACATTCCCATTCTGTCGTCCTCTTTCCCACTTCAGTCTACTCCCATTTTATGTCATTCTCATTTCTCGTTACTTACATTTCCGGCTCCTGTTTACATCCGGTTTCAAATTCATCCTTTGAAATTCTCATTTACATCTTTCCCATTCTTGGACGCGGAATAAATTAGGAATAACACCGAGTGGAAATAGACGCTGAATGGAATTTGGGCACGATGACGTCACTCTTGGTCATCATCCTTTCGGGATTTCGGCAAAACTTTCGCTATTGCACTAGATATATTAAAAGCTTTTGGGAGAGTCTGGCACATATCTTCAATTTCCAAACTGTCCTCCTTCGTTTCCTATCATTTTATCTGTAGCTTCATCTTTGATTTCCTTTCTAGCCGAGCTATAGCTGCGCTTGCAGATGGTCACTTTTCTTCTCCTAAAGATATTAACAGTGGTGTTCCTTAGTGCTGTGTCCTGTCACCCACTCTTTTCCGTTTATTTATCAATGATCTATTAATTCGCGCTTCCTGTTCTATCCACTCCTGTGCCAATGGCTCCACTCTTCATTTCTCTACCTGCTCTAAAAAGCATCCCTCTCAGCAGACATTCAATGCTTCGCGTGGGACGGCCATGGTGCACCTGATCTCCGATCTTTCTATTATCTCTGACTGGGGCAGAGAAAACCTTGTGGTTTTCAATGTCTCAAAAACTCAGTCCTTTCATCTGTCTACTCGTCAGTCTTCCACAGCAGTACACCTCGTACCCACCTTGTGGGTTTGCATGATTCAGGGTGGGGCAAAGGTCTGGCCCCATAGGAAGTTTATAATGGAAAAGAAAATTTCGGCCTACCTTAATGTTTTAATTCAGAAATTACAATAGGTGTTCAAATTGACGTCCACCTTCTTCTAAACACTTTGTAACCCGGTTGACGCAAGACGTTTGCACATTCCTGAGGATGGTAATATTCGTTCTTATGGCTTCAAATTCTGCTGTTATGGTATCCTTTAGCGCTTGTATTGTTCTTGGCCTGTTAACGTACACAACTGATTTAAGGTGTCCCCATAAGAAGTAATCCAAAGGAGTCAGGTCCGGAGATCTGCGCGGCCATTCAATTGGCCCACGTCGACCAATCCATTTCCCTTGAAATGTTTCTTGCAAAAATTCGCGAACGGCCTTTGCGAAATGCGGCGGAGCCCCATCGTGCTGAAACCACATAGCTCTCCGATGCCGTAATGGTAGTTCATACAATCGAGGCGTAAGGAAATTTGCTAACAAATGAAGGTATGATTCACCAGTTACAGTGTCGGGGAAAAAGTATGGGCCAATTATCGTATCTCCCGACATAGCAGCCCATACCATAACTCTTGGGTTGTACTGCGAGCGTCCGTCCTCAATCCAATGTGGATTTTCTTTAGCCCAATATCGTGCATTATGTCTGTTGACTGAACCGTTTAGGTAAAAAATTGCTTCGTCACTGAACATGATACGCTTTTCCAACTGCCTATGTTGCATAAACCACTGACAATACTCCCTACGACGATCTAGGTCATCACCGTGCAGTTCCTGGACTAATTGGACTTTATACGGATGAAAATGATTGGTAGAGAGAATGCGACGAACCGAACCGAAATTTTAGTCTATGTGAACATAAACCTCCTATGGGGCCAGACGTTTGCCCCACCCTGTATATATATATAAAGGGTGATCTAGAGAAATGGGACCCAAAAGAAACCCCTTTAACTCTTAAAGTATAAGTCCTTTTATAAAATTATACGCATCATTCGAAAGAGGATAGTTAGAAGTTTGTACAGGATTGTATAGGTTTTGACAATACAAGACAAGATAAGATACAAAACAAAATAAAAGTGTTAGTTAAAACTAACCCTTCAAGATGACTGCATGGACTGTGGAACAGCTGCGTTTCATAACTGAGCAATATTATGAGCATGGAAGAAGTGTAGTTTCAGCTCAAAGATCTTTCAAGACAAATTTTCAGATGTCAAAATCACCTAAGAGCTGAAACTACACTTCTTCCATGCTCATAATATTGCTCAGTTATGAAACGCAGCTGTTCCACAGTCCATGCAGTCATATTACGACTTAACCCTTTAGCAAAAAGGCCGATTTCGCAAAAAGACCGTAACATATATATCTATATATATATATATATATATATATATATATATATATATATATATATATATATATATATATATATATATATATATATATGTTACGATCTTTTTGCGAAATCGGCCTTTTTGCTAAAGGGTTAAGTCGTAATATTTTCGTCAAAGAACGAAAATATCACGACTTAACCTAACCAATCGTCAAGGGCGGACAGTCGATTTAGGTTAATTTAATGCCCGGTTAGGGGCATATGTTTATTTATTTATTTATGTCCGTTATAATAGCGATAGTAAGGAATATAAGAGAGTGAGGGAACATTGCGACGAAAAGAGAGAGTAATGAAACGAAAAGCCTTTGATTCCACCTGGTTAAGTAGAGCTGCGTGGGTTGAGCCACTCCACACATGAGAAGCGTATTCCATTCAGGGACAGAAAAGTCCCCTATACAGAAACAGCAACTGGGTTGGAGTGAAGAAACTGCGGAGGTAGGTACAGCACACCTAACCTATTAGAAGCTGTGTTAGAAAGCGAGTATACTGTATGTAATCTTTCCAGGAAAAATCACGATAAAAAAAAACGCCAAGAATGTTATGGGCCGTTGAAAAATTACGAAACGCTAGTTTTGTGAAAAAGTGACACCCTCACCCCCTTATAACGTTCCGTAACAACGCTAGACCAGATACCCCCTATTAAGGGTTACATAACATCTTAGTGGGTGTCTGGTCTAGCGTTACGGAACGTTACAAGGGGGTGGGGGTGTCACGTTTTAGCAAAAATAGCGTTACGTAATTTTTGAACGGTCCCCTTAAAAGAAGAGGAAGGATTGAGTTGTGTATTGTTGAAGGTGGGGGATAGTCGTGTGAAAGACTGTGACGAGTAGACATGAAAAGACTGAGTTTTTGAGATATTGTAAACCACAAGGTTTCTCTGCCCCAGTCAGAGATAATAGAAAGATCGGAGGTCAGGTGCACCATGGCCGTCCCACGCGAAGCATTGAATGTCTGCTGAGAGGGATGCTTTTTAGAGCAGGTAGAGAAATGAAGAGTGGAGCCATTGGCACAGGAGTGGATAGAACAGGAAGCGCGAATTAATAGATCATTGATAAATAAACGGAAAAGAGTGGGTGACAGGACACAGCACTAAGGAACACCACTGTTAATATCTTTAGGAGAAGAAAAGTGACCATCTGCAAGCGCAGCTATAGCTCGGCTAGAAAGGAAATCAAAGATGAAGCTACAGATAAAATGATAGGAAACGAAGGAGGACAGTTTGGAAATTGAAGATATGTGCCAGACTCTCCCAAAAGCTTTTAATATATCTAGTGCAATAGCGAAAGTTTTGCCGAAATCCCGAAAGGATGATGACCAAGAGTGACGTCATCGTGCCCAAATTCCATTCAGCGTCTATTTCCACTCGGTGTTATTCCTAATTTATTCCGCGTCCAAGAATGGGAAAGATGTAAATGAGAATTTCAAAGGATGAATTTGAAACCGGATGTAAACAGGAGCCGGAAATGTAAGTAACGAGAAATGAGAATGACATAAAATGGGAGTAGACTGAAGTGGGAAAGAGGACGACAGAATGGGAATGTGTGAATAAGAATGAAAATGGCAAGATATGGGAAGAGGATACATTTGATATTGCCACTTTTGTAATTCCCATGAAATGGGAATGATGGTGAGTGAGAGTAAACCACATTGTTTCACAAATCAAGAAATGCTTTTCTCAAATGTGGATTATTTTGCTTTTGTGCATTCTCACTCATGGACCACGAATACACGAATGGGAATGGCATTGAGTGGCCAGTAATCTTCCTATAAATGAAGTGAAAACACACACTAGAGTCGGGGGTTCGTCTCCCGATAATGCTAGTTAATAATAATTCAGCTAGGAGTTAGCCCAACGGGCCATATTCGTGTAGGCTGAGAGTTGTGCCAGTTTTGGGCCCTCTTCACTATTATTACCCACAGTGCCACCGAAGTTGGCATCATATAATTAAGATGCAGTATTTTTCTCGCCTCACCTTTAATTTTATGATAATTTATTAAGACTTTAATTTACTCAAAAAGTTGCACAATTTTTTAATTAGAAAACTGTTCGTAAAGTTATGAAAAAGTTGCCCATTTATTACGTTCGAAGATCTTTAAAGCCAAAATATCACCGCAATTCTTTAATATTTCTAATCATCACGAAATACAGGATGTCTCAAACGTCCCTGTGCACACACACACACACACACATATATATATATATATATATATATGTGTGTGTAGGTGCACAGGGACTTTTGAGACACCCTGTAGTATTGTATATTAACAAACTGTGTAATATCTAGTCAAATATAATTTAATTAGTAGTGGATATCAAATAGTGGTATGAACTTCACAAATATTATTATTATTGTTATTATTATTATTGTTATTATTATTATTACGTTAAAATTGAAAAAAAATAAATAAATAAAATATATATATATACAGGGCGTCCCAAAAAAATGTATACACACTTTAACAGCTGATAGCTCAATTGATGTTTCTTTCTTTCCAAGTTAAACCCATTAGAATTAATAATGGCAGTCAGACTAAGCTTTGAACAAAGGAAATTCATTCTAAAATGCTACTGGAAGTGTGAAAACGCAGTTGAAGTGCAAAGACAGTTTAGGAGGGAGTTTCAAACAGATCCACCAACGCGACTTACCATCACTCGAATTAGAGATAAGTTTGAAGCCGATGGAACTGTTCAGAATGTCCACAAGAAGCGTTCTGGAAGACCACGGACATCGACAAGCCCCACAAAGCAAGAAAGAGTACTGGAAACGTATCACCAAAGTCCAAGAAAATGTGTGCGGCAAGCGAGTCGTGAGGTAGGAATTTCAGAATCGTCTGTCCAACGCATTTTGAAGCGCTGTCAATGGAAAAGTTACATTCCAAGATTAGTCCATGCTATTAATGAAGATGATCCGGACCGAAGAGTGGAGTATTGCGAGTGGTACTTGGCACGATGTGGATGTGGATTGGACGAAGGGGTTTCGTAGAATACCCTCCGCGTTCACCAGACCTCACACCACTAGACTTTTTTTTATGGGGATACTTAAAAGACAAAGTCTACGCTATAAAACCTGCAACAGTCGCTGAATTGAGAGCAGCCATTGAACGAGAATGCACACAAATACCAAACGAAATGTTTCGTGATGTTTGCGATTCCATTGCTTCGCGTTATCAGCAGTGCCTGGACCAGAACGGACGTCAGTTTGAAAACAGGCGTTGACAAAACAATTAAATAATGTCTGTAGATTCTATTACATTTTGAAAATGAAATGTATTTTAATAAACACTGCCTTTATAATTATTTAAAGTGTGTATACATTTTTTTGGGACGCCCTGTATATATATATATATATATATATATATATATATATATATATATATATATATATATATATGATGCGCGACTTTTGCGCCACCCTGTATATATATATATATATTATATATATATATATATATATAATATATATATATATATATGTTGCAAACCACAAGGAAAAAGAAAAACGATTCCAAGGTCCTTCTTGTTCACAGCTACACCTCGTCAGGGAATGACGAGGTGTAGCTGTGAATACACGAAAGGCCTTGGAATCGTTTTTCTTTTTCGTTGTGGGTTTGCAGCATTCATTCATTTCACGTGTTTAATTGTGAAATTCATCATATATATATATATATATATATATATATATATTATATATATATATATATACGGTGGCGTAAAAGTCGCGCATCATAGGAATTTTCAGTGTTGACTATAATATATTATTTTTTCTTTTAGGTAGGGGATGGCTGCGAAATAAACTAGACGAGAAAGTGAGCTTGGTTTTAATGCATGGAATACAAGGTACTACAAATCGATGAATCGGTACAGAATTTATAATATAATTATAATATAATTAAATTCTGTACCGATTCATCGATTTGTCGTACCTGGTATTCCATACATTTAAACGAAGCTTACACTCTCGTCTATTGTTAATTTCGCAGTCACCCCTACCTAAAAGAAAAAATAAATATTATAATCGACACTGAAAATTCCTATGATGCGCGACTTTTGCGCCACCCTATATATATATATATATATATATATATATATATATACTGTATATATATAGTGTAATTATTTATATTTTCAGGCGCTTATTTAATAATCAGAGGATTGATTAATTTTTTTTTAATAAACTTTGGTTAAAAATTAGTTATATCATCGTTTGTACATAAAAATAAACTAAAATAAACTAAAGTAAACTAAAATAAAATAAAATAAAATAAAAAATACAAATAACAAAATAAAAAAAATATAAAAAATACATAAAATTTAACCGGGTGTGAAAAACGTGAAGGTCGAATGGTCAAACTGATACTATTATTATCAACGTTTACCATTTTCATTATTGGTATAATAATATTACGAAAGAAAATAATATTATAAAAAATATATATATTCATAATTTTAATTGTTAGTAACGGTAAAGAATTATAATGAACGAAGATACGAACTTCCTGTAACTATTTTAAGGGGCCGGTGGGAGAGGGGGGGCACGGTCACGTGTTACATACGAAACTGCATCGAGCAGGATACCCCAAAATTGGAGTTTCTATAAGTAATTTTTAAAATTTAATTAACTATATCATAAGAGGATTTCATTTTCTGATAAAACAAACAGACAGGGTGATAAAAAAAATAATAATACTGCAGGAAACCGGCAAATAAATGCTGCATCGTTTCGTTATTATCCTTATCTACATTTATACCATTTATACGTATACAGGGTGATTAAAAAATTCCTGCTTCAAAGGCATTTAGTGTATATTTATATATGAGGCACGACTTTTGAATCACCCTGTATAAGTGTTTGAATTTGGGTTATTCCCTTTTTCCTTTTGATTACAAAGGGCTCTGAATATATGAAAGTTATTATATATATATACCGTATATATATATATATATATATATATACACCTTACCTTATGAACCTTATGTTGTTTCGTGCGTTGGTCTCTCTTCACACGGAGGTGAAGCTGGTGGCCCCGCCTCTAGGTCTGGCCTGGTGGAGGAGCGAGCTGCTTTCTTGCGCTCTCCACCGTACATAGTCAGGCACGCCCGGCTCATCTGGTACTGTCCTAAGCCAGGCATCCAGTCTTCTCTTGAAGACTTCAACTTTGACCCTCGTTACGTTTCTGAGGTCCTTTGGAAGCTGGGTGAAAAGTCTTGGCCCCTGACAACCAAGCTATTTTCCTTCAGAGTTGAGGAGGTCCCTTGTCGGGCCTTTAATTTGGGAACACTACACATTCTGCCTTTCCTATTTTCCAGTTTGTTTGAATGGTAATTGGGTTTAGTTTGAGGTTTGGTACCAGTTTTTCGATCATTTTCCATATGTAGATTATGGTGTACCTCTCTCTTCTTCTTTCCATGGAGTACAGATTTAGTTTACGTAGTCTTTCCCAGTAGTTGAGTTCTTTGCAGCCATCATTCTTGGCTGTGAAATGCCTTTGCGTTTCTTCTAGTTTATTAGTTTCTTCCTTTTTATATGGGGACGTCAAAACTGAGCAGTATTCAAGTTTTGGTATAATAATCAGTGTTTTTAGCAGGGGAATCATTACTGTCCTGTCCCTTCTCTTGAAAGTTCTTAGTACCTGTTCGGCGACTCTTTTTGCTTTATTTATCGCTATCTGATTTTGTGTTTCGAATTTCGCATCATCTGTCATTATTATCCCGAGATCGATCGCTTTCGTGCTTCTCTGAATTTCCTGTCTATCTGGAGAGTAGTGTGGACGCAAAATGGACGAGTGCAGAGATGTTGCAGATATAATGATCAATGTTGCAAATGGGGTATGTTGCAAATGGGGAGGGAGTATGTTGCAAAGGGGAGGGGGGCTATGCATTCAAGGGGTGGGGGTATGCAATGAAGGGGGGGAGGGGTGGTGACCTTCCCCCAAAGGCATAGCCTTAAACTAAGAGAGAAAGAGAAAGGAGACGGAGGAGGGCTTTGGGGGAGAAGGTGGGATGTCCTCACCCCCAAAGGGAAACCTAACCTAAGTCTTAACCTAAGAAGGAAGGATAGTCTTTACTCCACCGAAGTTCGCATCGTTATGACCACTCCGAAGCCGAGCGGGTCTTATATAGAGGAAGATTGAGTTGTCAGATATCACATTTTATTTTAATTGTTCAGGTATACATTAATAGGGTGAGTTGCTAGATACCAACATTTATTTTAATTCACACGAACTTTCTCCTTAAAGAGAATTAATTATTAAAACAATATTAATAAAAGAAATATATTTAAACTGAAATAAATAAAACATTACATCATTCTGTTTATTAATTATTGTAAATATATTGAAAATAAATAGAATTGCCTTTTACTGCACAAAATAAAAAATAATATAAGAAATACGAAACGTATAACCACCAACATAATAGTTCAGGCGAAATACACACACAAAAACACAATTGTATTTGACCAACTTTCTCCTTACCTTATATATATATATATATATATATATAATATATATATATATGTGTGTGTGTGTAAAGAACGACGCTTGTGTAGAAGAGCGTTCCGCACAAGATGAGGAGGGAGAACGAACAAATGAAAAATGAGGTAGCACCCGGGAATCGAACCCGGGATCATCCGATTGCCGGTCAGATATGCTATCCACTACACATGGACCTCGATCAATCAGAAGTTGTAATTCTTCTACATACGAGCAGAAACCAATGTCGTGAGGGGGCACCTTCGCATGCCGTACATAGCATATCTGACCGGCAATCGGATGACCCCGGGTTCGATTCCCGGGTGGTACCTCATTTTTCATTTGTTCGTTCTCCCTCCTCATCTTGTGCGGAACGCTCTTCTACACAAGCGTCGTTCTTTACATTAATTATGCTGTGTGTTGTTTGCAGTTAAAATGTATATATGTACGGCATGCGAAGGGGCCCCCTCAGGGCATTGGTTTCTGCTCGTATGTAGGATAATTACGACTTCTGATTGATCGAGGTCCATGGTGTAGTGGATAGCATATCTGACCGGCAATCGGATGATCCCGGGTTCGATTCCAGGGTGGTATCTCATTTTTTATTTGTTCGTTCTCCCTCCTCATCTTGTGCGGAACGCTCTTCTACACAAGCGTCGTTCTTTACATTAATTATACTCTGCGTTTTTTCAGTTAAAATGTGTATATATATATAAACAGCTGCGAGAACGACTTTCTCCTTAAAATTATTGAGAACTAATTATTAAAACGAAACCCATTATTAACAATAAAAGACAAATGGCTTAGCAAAAGAAAATCATTCCATTAACATATTCTCTAAGAATAATATACAGTTTTCCTTCATTAAAGCCTGAAAATGTATAATCTGTCTATTTACTTTTGTAATTCCTTATATATATATATATATATATATATATATATATACAGGGTGGGCCGTAAGTTTCCATACGTAGGAAAATTTAAATTATGGTCTTCACGTGCGTCGGTATTTGGATCAGCAGTTTCCGGATGCTTGGATTGGTCGGCGTGGTCCTGTGGAGTGGCCTCCCAGATCCCCAGATCTCACCCCCCTTGATTTCTATCTTTGAGGGCACTTGAAGGCCATGGTGTATCAGGAAAAGATACGAGACATAAATCATCTAAAGGAACGTATCACCAACGCCATTACAAGCATAACGTCAACTGTGCTAATGCGTGTTCATCAACAGTGGGGAACACGTATTGAAATGTGTTTTCAAAACAATGGCAACCATGTAGAGCATATTATATAAATAAAAATGGTTGTCCATAAAAAAATGTTTATTTTTGCTATGTATGGAAACTTACGGCCCACCCTGTATATATATATATAATACATAAGATGTGTCTTTGCAATTTCGTAAAAAAAGGAAAGATTTCGTTCATTTTATTAAAGAGGATTCCTTTATTCATTCGTTTTCAAGATAATTTCATTATTCTCATTCAATAACGTTTCATTTCCACGTTATGTTAGACGCGGAGGAAAATGGAGCCTGATACTGAAAAGATTCATCCCATATTAGCCCAAGGCTTTTTTTAAGACCACAAACTGGCGAGAATGGAATGTGTGTCAAAAACTTTCTCTCAAAGACACGCTTCCGCCTCCTCCCGCTATCCAAGCGAATGTTCCCTGTATATAAAAAATGTTTTTATTAACTTTGCTGTTTATTTGTCTTATTTCTCTTTACTTCTAATTTGTATGATAGCATGTTCATAGTTAACGTCTCTGTTATTGAAATGAATGAATAAAAAAATGGAAAGATATCTTATTATTATTATTATTATTATACATTTTTCAAAATTAACACACACACACACACACACAACACACACACACACACACACCACACACACACATGTACTATTTAAATAACATAGGAATGAATGAATACAAAAATATTTATAATTTCTTTATTATAAAAGCCTCTCGAATACATTAGTGATAATAATTAACTACTTCTCGCCGAATTGTT
>JAJOZX010011023.1:0-120891 GCA_023014485.1 Bathynomus jamesi
CTCTCGAGCCGCAGGCGGGGTAAGGTGTGAGTGGGTTAAGTACGCTGATCGCAATGTCGGTAGTATGAGGCCCCTCACTCCGGGAATCTTCGGACGAAACCTCTGACTTCCCCTCATCCCCCTTCCAGGTCTGCTCAGTAACTGAGTATGCTGAGTAGTATGATAAATTTCAAATTTCGCACCTCCTCCTACTTAAAATGTAGTGGGAGGTGGTGATCGGGTCTGGTTACACAGCACTGGCAGTTCTCAAATGATACCCCATTGGTAGAGAAAGGAAGCTTAATGGGATCTCTCGGGAGCCAAATCCTCCGAATAGATGTTTTCAAATTTAGGGACACTATTTGGGTTTATGGTGTAGAAATGTTAGTACTTTTTAGGTAAATCGCGGTATATCTAACTTAGCTAGCTAGAGAAAGTTTTATAGTATTATGCAGAAGTAGCGATGTTCTCTGCAAATAATATAGTAGGAGGCGCTGGCTGGTCTGTTTTCAGAGTACTGGGAATTCTCAGATGATGGGAAGCGTGATAAGATCTCTTGAGAGTGTCAAAATCTTCGAATAGTCATACTCATCTTCGGGGAAGCTACTTAGAGTGGAACTTTAGTTTTAAATATTGTATATCATAATTTCGCCCCCTAAAACATTATACATATTGTGCTTCATTACTCCCCATTATGCATGGGGAATTCTTAAATTGTAGGTCTGGCCAGCTGGAGATACCCTCTGGAGCACTGCTCCTTTATCTAGTAATTTCTGTGCGAAGGACACGATATAAATTACTACATGATAAATCTTCGGTACGATAGCTTTGGCAGGCTATGGAGAAATGATGTAACGATGATCTATAGCTGCGGTTGTAGATGGCCACTGTTCTTCTACAGCTATTAATAGTGGTGTTTCTCAGGGCTCTGTCCTATCACCCACTCTTTTCCTTTTATTTATCACTGATCTATAAAGTTGCACTTCCTGCCCTATCCACTCCTATGCCGATGATTCCACTCTTCACTTCTTCACCCACTTCACAAAGCGGACCTCTCAACAGACCGACAGTGCTTCGCGTCGGACGGCTATGATACACCTGACCTCTGATCTTTCTACTGTCTCTCTGATTGGGACAGAGAAAAACTTTTGGCTTTCAATGCCTCAAAAACTCGGTTCTTTCATTTTTTATTCGTCACAGTCTTCACGACTATCCCCTTTCAAGAATACACAACTCAATCCTTCCTCTTCTCTTAACATTCTTGGCGTTTCATTTTCTCGTAACCTTTCCTGGAGAGAACATATATACTCTCTTTCTAAAACAGCTTCTAAAAGGTTAGGTGTGCTGTACCGGCTCCACAGTTTCTTCACCCTCACTCAGTTGCTGTGTCTGTTAGTGATGTAGGACTCGAGACCGGTCTCAAGACCTTTTTTTCTGCTCTCGATCTCGGGTGCTTAGGTCTCGGTCTCGACTACATCACTGTGGTGTTCCTCAAATACAACGAACACTTAAGATATCTTGTTTTATGTAGGCAGTTAACTGCTGAAAAATGTCGCAAACTATGAATTTGTAAATAAATTATGAGTAACTTTTGCAATTGTCACTTGATAACCTCTTTAGAATCTTTATTCCTGAATGTGAAATACAGAACTTAGGAATTAGGCATTACACGACATTGAATACAGGCAAAAATTGCATATGGTCTCGGTCTCGGCACCTTTCTCTGGTCTCGGGTATTTAGGTCTCGGTCTCGACCATGGTGGTCTCAACTACATCACTGGTGTCTGTTACGGGGTCTTGTCTGCTCCTGTATGCAATACGCTTCTCGTGTGTCTGGGGCTCAACCTACACAGCTCTACTTGACCGGGTGAAATTGAAGGCTTTTTGTTCCCGCCTCATACTGACTGTCTTTAGTCTCGCTCTCTTCGCCGCAGTGTTGCCTCTCTCTTTACTATCGATGTTATAACCGACGCTGTTCTTTTGAACTCTCTAACTGCATGCCTCCTCCTTTAAGGAGAGCAAACAGTACCCGACTTTCAACACATTCTCATTCCTTTTCCGTCCAACTGTCTAACGCAAGGATTAATCGGTATTTACAATCTTTCATCTATTCACCCTGTCAACTATGGAACAAGCTTCTTCAATCCATCTTTTCCCCTGTCTGTGACTTCAATCTTTCAAACGCAGAGTGTTCAGGCATCTCGAAAACCTTGTACTTTGATTTTGGCTCTCTTCTTCCTCTATTCGGGGGGGGGGGGGGGTGTTTAGCGGCCATTCGACCTTGGCCGTTCATTCTTGCATTAAAAAAAAGCGTGATATAAATTTTCAGTATTCTTTTTTCATTGCTATTTCTAACTTTTTTACTACCTTCTTGAGCTAACCTAGAGTAGATCTTAAGGTCTCTCTCTCCTCTCTCTCTCTCTCTCTCTCTCTCTCTCCTCTCTCTCTCTCTCTCTTTCTTTTTCCCTGACATTCTTTGTGAGTCCAATTTTCCGTGCCAACTTTAAGATCTAAATTTAAGGGCAGTTCCAACACAGATTTTTCCTTCCTTTCACTTTATTTGTGTGGCGTTAAACTCTCTTGTGAGGGCGTCAAAGCTAAATAAATTCCAATGCTTTTTCTTAAGCTTGTAGATTGAAGTCTCCTATTCCGTTTTACGTCCAACTTTTATATAATACTTTTCATACATATATATATATATATATATATATATATATATATATATATATATATACACACACATATACACACACGAGTATATACAGAGAGAGAGAGAGAAAAAACAAGATGAGATGAGGTGAGGGAGATTGGTAAGCGAACGTGACTTTTGTTTATATGCTTTTAATTAGTGTGTGTTCGAGTGACGTGTTCGTTAGTGGTATATTGTCGAAATTCACATTTAGATTTTTTAACCCTTTAACTCTCTATATATAGGGGTCCTCTCTGAGATTGAATATAAAATCTTCTGGCATTAAAACCCAAAAGGTTAACAACTTTCAGTGAATGTATTCATACAAGGTTGATTTGGAAGCGAATAATTTGAAACTTTCTCTTAAATTCAATAAAAGTATTTGGATATTTCTCAAAGGCGAAAACTGTATCCTCTAAAATGGTGGTGTATTTAAATGAATGTAAATTAAATAATGTTACCATTGTGTATGAGAGAGAGAGAGAGAGAGAGAGAGAGAGAGAGAGAGAGAGAGAGAGAGAGAGAGAGAGAGAGAGAGAGAGAGAGAGAGGCTAACAAAGACCCGAAGATCCACTCTAGATTAGCCCAAGAAGAAAGTAGAAAAGTTAGAAATAGCAATAAAAAAGAGAATACTGAAAACTTATCCCGTGCTTACACTTATAAACGTGTAAAGCTTTCACAAAGGAATGGTAGTAATAGAAAGTATAGAACAGACAAGGCTCTCTCCCCTCCTCCACCAGCCACTGCTGACAAAAAATAATGGTGAAAGAAGATTTATAGGAAAGTAGGACTTAGTATAATAAAAAGAATACCTTCAAAGTTCACTTAACACCATTCGTTGTGCGTACACTTATCGCGTATACTCAGTTACGCTTTAGAAGACAGCGGTAAATAAAGGGTAGCATGAATATTAAACTACTGATCTAATCTACGCCATGCATTTTTTAAGGATTTTTTTATTTATTCATTATGTACAAGAAGTCATCATTTCATCGTTGCATCATAAATTTCTTCGTAGTTTGCCAAAGTCGCCGTACCAAAGATTTATCATATATTGCGTCCTTCGCATAGGAATTACCTAGATAAAGCATAGGAATTACCCAGATAATATTATACATTTCTATAAAAGATTTGTCTAGTCTGTTAACAAGGTAGGGGAGTGTCTGAGCGTGTTTTTTGTAATTGGATGCGTGTCATGTGTGTGTGTGTCTGCCAACTCTTTGAATGTCGCGAGTATTTAACTTGGGTCTCCCGCCGTAAAAGGTGTTTATGCGGCGAGTCATATATTGAATTGTTCATACTTGGGTGTTGTGCCAACATGAGAGTAGAGAAACTCCCTTTCCGGAGAGGATTATCAGTAGCGTGTCCCCTGTATCTATCCCCGTGTACTTGTTCCTTGTGAGAATGAAACTTTCGTGGGTGATCACCCGTTGCTTCGGCGAATTCAAGAGTCTCCCACTTAGAGGTGTTTATGAGGCAAATGATCAAAAGATGAGCTGCGCGATGGTTGATCATGCTATGTGGAGCACAATACAATCAGAAGAGTCTCTCTAAAGTGGGGGGAGGAGTAAAGTGTAGGAAGAAATTTTTAAACAAACATAAAGGAGCACTGGTTCAGAGGGTACCTTCAACTGGCCAGACCTACAGTTTAAGAATTCCCCACGAATAATGAGAAATAATAATGCATAATTTTTATTTTTATTTTTTATTGCGAAATTCTATGTACAATATTTAAAACTAAAGTTCCATTACAACTAAATAGTTTCCCTGGAGATGAACTTCCCATCATCTGAGAACTCCCAGTGCTCTGAAACCAGACCGGTCAACACCTCCTACTACATTTATTACAAAAGGGAACATCACTGCTTCTATATAAAACTACAAAACTTCAGTTAGATATTCCGCGATTTACCTAAAAAGTACTAACATTCCTACACCATAACCCGAGTAGCGTCTCTAAAATAGAAAACATCTATTCGGAGGTTTTGGCTCCCGAGAGACCCCATCAAGCTTTCCTTCTCTAGACTCTACCAATGAGGTATCATCTGATAACTCCTAGTGTTTTGAAACCAGACCCGACCAGGGCCTCCTCCGACATTTATCTTAACTAGCCCTCCCTCAAGCAGCACCCTTTTAATAATGAAAAAACAAAGAAAGTAAGGATCGAAAGAAAGACGGGGAGAGAGGAGTGGCTTCCCAAAACAATTTGATTAGCTATTCAGAGTTTTTTACTCCCGAGAATTCCCATCTATTAGAAACACACAAAGAGAGAGAGATATATTTGTTGACCCAAAAATAAGGTGTTGGAACAAAATTTTTGTTGTTTCGTGTTAACAAAATTAATTTTTGTTGATGATAATTTGGTGCAGTAAACAGACACATATTTAGTTGATCGAACAAAATCGGAGTTTCTGTTTTTTAAACGATTGCCGGTCAGATATGCTAACCACTACACCATGGGCCTCGATTAATCAGAAGTCGTAATTCTCCTACATACGAGCAGAAACCAATGCCCTGGGGGGGGGGCACATCCCGCATGCCGCATGCCGCACATATATACATTTTAACTGCAAACAACACAGTATAATTAATGTAAAGAACGACGCTTGTATAGAAGAACGTTCCGCACAAGATGAGGAGGGAGAACGAGCAAATGAAAAATGAGGTAACCACCCGGGAATCGAACCCGGGATCTTCCGATTGCCGGTCAGATATGCTAACCACTACACCATGGGCCTCGATTAATCAGAAGTCGTAATTCTCCTACATACGAGCAGAAACCAATGCCCTGAGGGGGGCACCTCCTGCATGCCGCACATATATACATTTTAACTGCAAACAACACAGTATAATTAATGTAAAGAACGACGCTTGTATAGAAGAACGTTCCGCACATTTTTCATTTGTTCGTTCTCCCTCATCTTGTGCGGAACGTTCTTCTATACAAGCGTCGTTCTTTACATTAATTATACTGTGTGTTGTTTGCAGTTAAAATGTATATATGTGCGGCATGCGGGAGGTGCCCCCTCAGGGCATTGGTTTCTGCTCGTATGTAGGAGAATTACGACTTCTTAATCGAGGCCCATGGTGTAGTGGTTAGCATATCTGACCGGCAATCGGAAGATCCCGGGTTCGATTCCCGGTGGTGTTACCTCATTTTCATTTGTTCGTTCTCCCTCCTCATCTTGTGCGGAACGTTCTTCTATACAAGCGTCGTTCTTTACATTAATTATACTGTGTTGTTTGCAGTTAAAATATATATATATATATATATATTAGGGTGTCCCATTCGAAATGAAACAACTTTGAAACTGTAATTTTTAAAGTATTAATGTGAGAATGTTGAAATTTTGCGAGTTACTATACCATATGCATAAGTTTTTATCATAATGTTTTTGGTTTGTTTCAGATTGAATTATGTTTACCCCACAAGAAAAAGCGAAATGTGTGTTATGGATGGCTGAGTTGAAGTCCCCTACTCTGGTGCAACGGCGATTCCGTACACTCATTCACAAGGAACCACCCACCAGTAGAGACTTATATGCATGGACCAAGAAATTTGAGGAGACTGGCAATGTTCTAAAGGAACACTTTGGAGGGCGAACAAGATTGGAAGATGATGTTGAACGAATACGCGGCGCCTTTGGTAGTAGCCCGAGAAAGTCCATCCGTCGTGCCAGTGTCGAACTGCAGATTCCTTGTTCAACTGTGCATAGAGTCGTGCGCAAGCGGCTGCAGCTCTATCCATATAAGCTTCAAATTGTTCAGCATATAACATGTGAAGATCTTAACAAAAGGAAACATTATGCTACACACATGTTGGACAGCATGGACAACAACCCTGAGTACCTGAAACGTGTAATGTTTTCCGATGAAGCAACATTTCACGTATGCGGCCGAGTTAATAAACAAAATTGCCGCATCTGGGGAATGGAGAATCCCCATCTTACCCGGGATGTAGAAAGAGATACTCCAAAAGTCAACGTGTAGTGTGGCTTAATGCTTAACAGGATTGTTGGCCCATTTTTCTTTGCTGAAAAATCTGTGACGGGAAATGTTTACTTGGACATGCTTCAGCTGTTCGTGGCGCCACAATTAGAGGACTGCCAGCCGACCGTCATATTACAGCAGGATGGGGCTACTCCCCATTGATCCCAGGATGTTCGCTCTTTCCTTGATGACTGGGTACAAGATCGCTGGATAGGTCGAGGAGGACCCATTTCTTGGCCCTCAAGGTCGCCTGACCTAACCCCGCTCGATGTTTTTCTTTGGGGTTATGTGAAAGACAAAGTGTATTGTACGAAGGCGCGAGACATTGTTTAACTGAAAGAGCGCATCACAGATTGCGGTGGACTCTGTAACCCCTGAGATGCTAGGCAACGTGTGGAGGGAAATTGAGTACCGTTGCGACCTGGTCCGTGCTACAAATGGTGCACATATTGAATGCATACAATAAAGAACTCTAATGTATCTAAATGTTATAATTCACATATATCATATGAAACTTTATGACATTGACTATTTACTGTGTGAATATTACATTGTTTGCATCATTCAATAAAAAATTATAAGGTTTCAAAGTTGTTTCATTTCGAATGGGACATCCTATATATATACTGTATATATATGTGTATATATATATATATATATATATATAGAAAAGTATAAACTTTTTGTCCTTTATCGGATTCGAACCGCTCTCCCTATAAAGTCCTTCACGCAACGTACAGGGTCGTATTCTCGTTACACCATTTCGATTTATGAAAGGCTGTAACAAGTTCGGTATTTATATTTTTGTTCTACATTAGAATTTTATTGAATAATTTTTTGGAGGTGAATATTTTGTATTTGCTTTTAAAAACTTCATATTTGTTTGAAGAAAACGGCAGTATTTTTAAAACTAAAACAACAAATATTAACCTTTCATGCATATATGGTTGTATGGGTTGTCGATCGGAAAGGTATTTTATTAGTGTTTAACATTCACAACAAAATTCAACAATGACAAAACGAAGCCAAAAAAATTTAATATGTTAACAGTTCTCTAAATAATGCAATTATTGGGGTTTAGCTATTGTTTTATTTGATCCAAGCAAAGTGTTAACTAAACATAGTTTGTCTTTTTAAAGGTATGATTTCTCGCTCTCTCTCTCTCTCTCTCTCTCTCTCTCTCTCTTATATATATATATATATATATATATATATATATATCGACCCTCCTGGATAATGAGAACAATATTACCTTCTACGTTACCAATTTCCATAAAATACCAGTAATCTCTATGGGTGATGTAGACGTTTCGGTGCTCCTCAAACAGTACAATGAGGTAAAAAAGTCGTTAGTTGAACTGAAACACCAATACGTGGTGTCAAATCAGAAAAATGCGATTTCGCTAGAACAATTCCGGTCAGAGTTAGATGCGTTGAAAGAGACGCTCCTCCCAAAGCCCAGTTACTCGGAAGTTGTTCAGCAAGTCAGAACCCCAAGAAGCGCGTCGGGCAGCGAGGGAAACGAAATCCCCTCCCCCAACTCACCCCCTGAATGTGGGGTAGAAACGCAGCATGCAGGGGAAGCGGTCAACCTCCCTCCCGTTCAGGAAAGGACTCCTGCTCCGGATTTCACAATGAGGAATAGGGACCGTCCAATGCCAAGAGACGAGGCATCACTGCCTCTTCCTTACCTTCCACTGAAGGTGAGAGGCGTTCGATTAATGAAACGCCTCGCTCGGCGTCCAGTTCCCCCCCCCCTCCCACCGAAGAAGGAGGGACACGTGCGTCCGTCAGGATATAAACACCGCTAACAGACCCTCACCAAGCTACAGAGTAGGGAAGGGGGCCTCCTATCCCTCCATGGTCGTGCCACCCATCCCCCAGGAGGACGGGTGGGTCACAGTTAACAGGCGCTCTCCACGGAGGGTTCCTCAACTTCTCAGCGCAGCAAGGCCACCGGTAAGGAATCTCACCCTCTTTGTGTCGCGAATTCAGCTCTCGAACGAGGGAAGCGATATTCGACACATGATGGAAGAGGTCTGTGGTGAACACAGTATATTGTTAGTTAATAAACTAAACACAAAATCTCCGTTATTACTCATTTAAAGTAATAATTAAAGGTGTAAATTCGCATTTCAACCCATACAATGAGCTAGTGGCCAGAAGGTATTGTTGTTAAAGAGTTTATTCACTTTTCCAGGAGATTTGATAAAAGGCAAAATAATAATAATAATCGTAATAATAGGCGCCCTAACGGTAATGCCTGAAATTTGTGCTGTGTATAATAATAATCAGATTAATAAGTTTTCTATCAGTCATGGCGGATAACTTGTTGAAAATAGTCTCGTGTAACGTAAGATCAGTGAGGAATTCAATTGTAGATTTTCATAAAATCTGTGATAGTGCAGATCTGATACTCCTGCAAGATCACTAGCTACCTAAGCAAGAGCTAAAATTCCTCTCTACCATCCATGATGACTTTATGTACCATTTGGGTGTCATTTTTAGAAAAGTCAACAATTCAAAAACTACTAATGCTCAAATGATGTCATATTATCTAGCAAACTTAAAAATATCTTTAGTGTTGTTTGAAAAAGCCATTTACCTACTTATATTTGACCAAAAAAGGTTTGAAATATAACCTAAATATGACTGTAGCCTCGTATATCAATGTGCCATTGATATGTGTGGTCAACTTTGGTTATTTTTGGTGTGCAGTATGGTTTCCAAGTTTCACATAGTCACAAATGCTGGAGTTTTGATTGTGAATGCATGTGTTTTCCCTCCTTTTTGACAATTTTGATTACTTCGTAATGTAAATATTGTGTAATTCAAATTATTCGAAATGTTATGTGACCCAAACTTTCTCTATATTTTGATATGATAGATATATGAAATTGTCATTACTTTGAATAAATAATTAAGTTTTGTACCTATAACAACACAACTTTTTATCTGAGCTTATAGGACGATATTAAGAATTTCAATTAACTTAATTTTATGTAATCATAATCAGTAGGCCTATCCAAATTTCAATGACATTTCTTTTAAATGCAAAAAACTTCACTTTTTTCTACGTGAAGGTCAAAATATGATAATAAAAACCCACTCTAATAGACAGAGTTTATTTCCACAACAGTTTCGACGCCCACTGGCATCCTCTTCGGGTGGTTACAGAAAAATGAATGAACCAAAAACAAGAGGGAAAACAGTCCAGGGACCATTAAGAAATTTGCACCTAGGTAAGATCCCAACTACCTTCTTGTTCTATACATACAGATTCTATTATTTTTTTACATAATTATTACATTTATTATTAAATTTATTACATTTAATATTGCATTATTATTTATTACAAAAATTATAAATTTATTATTACAATGATTATTACATTGTTGTTTATTATACAGACATTATAAACCGAAAAACGAATGAAAAAAGCGAGAAGGAAACAATCCAGAGACCATTAAGAAACGCACCTAGGCTAGATCCCGTTCCCACAACCCCAGAAGGGCATTTTTATTAAAGGGTCCCGCTTATAAGTATATTCGCACAAATTAAAACTATCTTCTTGTTCTATACATACAGATTTTATTATTTTGACATAATTACTGCATTTATTATTGCATGTACGGTTTTTTTTAAACATTTATTATTATTACCTTTGCACTAATTATTACATTTATTTTATTACCTTTATTATTACATTTATTGCATTTATATTTATTTCCACGTTTATTACTTAAAATCTTTCGTCAACGGCTTTACTCTTTCTAAGCCGGCAATGTAAGGCAAACTCACATATTGTTTTTGGTTAACTGAAGGTTCCCGAAGGCCATTAAAAGATTTTCTGGCTTTAAAATACGCCTTTCTGATAAACCACTCAGGATATTTTAAATCCTTAAAAATGTTCCAAATCTTTGAATTTTCCGGGTCCAGCAAATGTGGGCTACAAATCCTGAGTGCTCTTAGAAACATGGAAGAAATAATTGAGCTTTTACCCCCTTCATCATGATATGAAAAATAATGAATGTACGAATTACAATGAGTAGGTTTTCTATAGACCGTGAAATTGGGCGTTCCGCTTTCGTTAATGACCAAAACATCTAGAAAAGGTAATTGTTTGTCGTTCTCCCGTTCATATTTAAATTTAGTAGAGGGAACAAGATTATTTAATGACTGAAAGAAAGTGTCAAGAAAATCTTTTTATGCCACTCGGGAATCTTCAGTTAACCAAAAACAATATGTGAGTTTGCCTTACATTGCCGGCTTAGAAAGAGTAAAACCATTGACGAAAGATTTTAAGTTTGCTTTGGCGTTCAAATATTCGTCTACCGTGAAAAGTAAATTGGTTAGGAATAACGTTGCAAAACAGGAACAAGCCTGTGTCTACAGCATTCCCTGTAAAAGTTGTGATTTAGTATACGTAGGAGAAACTGGAAGAAATATTGAAACCCGTATTAAAGAACACAAATATGCCTTCAGAAGTTGTAATACTAATAATGCCGTTTTTTATCACGCCAGCCAAAATAATCATGCTATAGATTGGGAATCAAGTAAGGTACTTTATAAATGTAATAATTATGTCAAAAGAAAAATAATAGAATCTGAATGTATAGAACAAGAAGATAACTTTAATTTGTGCGAAGGTACTTATAAGTTGGACCCTTTAATGAAATTCTTGGTCAAAAAATCCCTTACGGCGTCGGGTGAACGGGTTCTAACCTAAGTGTGAATTTCTTAAAGGTCTCTGGATTGTTTCCTTACTCACTTGTGTTCATTTTTTTTTTTTTTTTGGTAAAATGTAAATGGAATAATAAACGTGGAAATAAATATAAATGCAATAAATGTAATAATAAAGGTAATAAAATAAATGTAATAATTAGTGCAAAGGTAATAATAATAAATGTTAAAAAAAAAACGTACATGCAATAATAAATGCAGTAATTATGTCAAAATAATAAAATCTGTATGTATAGAACAAGAAGGTAGTTTTAATTTGTGCGAATGTACTTATAAGCGGGACCCTTTAATAAAAATGCCCTTCTGGGGTTGTGGGAACGGGCTCTAGCCTAGGTGCGAGTTTCTTAATGGTCTCTGGATTGTTTCCTTCTCGCCTTTTTCATTCGTTTTTCGGTTTATAATTTCTGTATAATAAACAACAATGTTATAATCAATGTAATAATAAATTTATAATTTCTGTAATAAATAATAATGCAATATTAAATGTAATAAATTTAATAATAAATATAATAATTATGTAAAAAAAATAATAGAATCTGTATGTATAGAACAAGGAGATAATTTTAAATTTGTGCGAATGTACTTATAAGCGGGTCAAAAAAAAAAAAAAAAAAAAGCCCTTCCAGTGTCGGAAGAACGGGATCTAACTAGGTGCGAATTTCTTAATGGTCCCTGGACTGTTTTCCCTCTTATTTTTGGTTCATTCGTTTTCTGTATCCACCCGAAGAGGATGCCAGTGAGCATCGAAACTGTTGTGGAAATAAACTCTGTCTATTAGAATGGGTTTTTATTATGACATTTCTTTTGTTCACAGGTCCACAGGATGAGTTAGAAAGAAATCAGAACCCGAAGCAGATCAAGTTGTCACCCAAGTCATTTGGTGGGGACTGGGAGGGAACTTCCCCCTGCTAAGCTGCCCACAGCCAGAGATTTGCTGAGGTATGGTTTGTTGAGGAGAGAGATGAGTGAGGAAGACAGGAGGAATTACCCAGTTAATGACCTGATTAACAACGGCATTGTTCCAGGGCTACTGGCTCAGTGGAGAAAGGCCAACGCTCTATTCACAGGACCTGTAATCAACACTGAGGTCAGGATCAGGGCTGAAGTGAAGGCACTGTGGGATGAGGCAGTGAAGGTGTCCATTGGCAATGTGAAGCTAGAGGTCAAAGATAGGTTCATGATGAAACTGGACAAATTGGTGGACATCCTGATCTGTCACTGTGTGATCAGGAGCTGCAGTGAGCTTGGGTACAACCCTGTCTGCAACAGGAGCGAGCAGAAGGTACTAGTGCAGGAGCTTACCTTCATTAAAGGTCAGAGAAAAGGTGGGAAGTGTGGGGGCACACCAGATGGGTCTAGCTGATCACCCTGAGACCAGGAGACAGGAAGCAGTGCTGCAGAGACAGGAGCAGAGAAGGAAGGCCGAGGAGAAGAGGAGGAGGAAGGCAGAGGAGTCAGCCAAGAAAGAAGAGGAGTTGAGGGAGGAGTCACTGCTGGAGATGGAGTTAGAGGAGACTGGAGATATACTGGAGGAGGCAGGGAGGAGAGAAGAGGACGAAGACTTCATACCAGGCTGCGACAACTTCTTCCTTGCCTGTAGCTAAAAAGAAGAAATACAACACTGAAGATATCACCAACATAGCTCTGGCTAGTTTGAGACATCACACTGGGCTGAGAGAGACTGCAGAGATTGCCACTGCTGCCTGGATTGATGCTGGTCTTATCACAGAGTTTGACACAGCACTGGTGATTGACCACAACAAGGTGAGGAGGGCTCAGGAGAGACTGACTAAGGAGCTGGTCAAGAAGTTTGAGGAAGAGATTAGGGAAAATGGCATCACCTGTATCTTCTTTGATGGGAAAAGAGATGACACCAAAGTGATGATGGAAGCTGAGGGCAGTGACAGGCAGTTTCCCGGCCTCATTAAGGAAGAACACTACACAGTGTCCAATGAAATAGGTGGGAAATATTTGTGGCATTTTGTACCAGAGGAGAGAAATCATGCTGAGGTCATTGCTGATCATCTGATGAACTGGCTAAGAGAGAGAGGAGCAGACCAGACCCTTTTGGTCATAGGAGGTGACAGTACTAATGTGAATACTGGCTGGGAGGGAGGAGTAATGCATTATGTGGAGGCCAAGCTTAACAGGAAGTCAGGGGCGTACCTAAAGTATTTGGCACCCGGGGCGGATCCTTCCTTTGGCACCCCCCATAAATAATTTTAAAATTTAAACACAGAAAAATATATTATGTTTGCAAGTAGATTTTTAAACAGTACAGTACTGTCATAAACAAATTGGAAATAAGAAAAATGCAGGACATTAAAAATTCAGTGAATAGGTAATACTGCGTTTTATTTTATACAAAAAACACAGGAAATCCAGTCTCAACGCTCAGCCTATTCTTCAAAGGTAAATAGAGAGGATTCACAGTCTCTGCTTTCGAGCCTTAATTTCTGCAAATTGATCAATGACCTCATCAAAATTCACCTTCTTTGTATATTCATGTTCAATTGAAAGTAAAGCCAGATTTGTCAATCTTGTCTGACTCATGGTCGAGCGAAAGAAATTTCTCCTTGTCCATCGTTGCTTGATGAACTTGATCAATGGTTTTTTGAAGCTTCAACCCTGCTCCCAAGGTCTTCCATTTTTCCAGACATGAGAGATGCTGCTCATAAGCCTCATGGTCAGACACCTTTGGGTTTAGCTTCCACCATACTTGAAACCCAATGACAAAGCTGGATGTTCCAATTCCTTTGTCATCAAGAGCAAACAGTCTGCAGCAAAAACAAAACAAACTTTCTTTTGATGGAGAGTAAACCATCCATGTTCTCAAAACTTTCTCGCCATTTGGCAGAGCCTTATAGAACCATGCAGTGGTCAGCTGTCGACTCTTCCCTTTGGATTTCTCTCCTTGTCTTTGAACTGCAGTGAAAGGTCCATTTCTATTTTGGAAGGGTTCACTTCCCCTCTTAATAAGATCAACTCTCAAGTCATTTGGAACCGGCGGGATTGGCCAAGCAGCGACATCAGAATAAATTGAAAATCTATCCGTCTTCTTTTCTTCATCAGAGTCTTCCTCCTGTTGGTGTGGACTTCTGCTGGCGTCTCCTTCCTCTTCATCAGTTTCACTGCTTTTAGAAGATGAATTGCCATCCTCCAATCCTTGTTCTCTCTCATTTGAATCCTCTTGTGAAGATGCTTCTTGTATTTGCCCTTCAGATTCACCAGGCTGAATATCTTCAGGACTTTCTTCTATTGCACTTGATGTTGAAGGCGTCACATACTTCAAAATTGATCCGGACATTGCCTGAGCCACCTCTTCTCTTGCCTTCTTCATTTTTCTTTGTTGGAATCCACTGGGTCGATTTCGCTTCATAGTGGATGTTTTCTGCAAAATTTTAAAATAAAAATTATTTAAAATCATAATTATTTAATGAAACATACCTCATGTATGTGGAGTCACAGTGTCAAGTGAACAAGACTTGGAATGTCGGTTGCAGCCAGCTGGCTGTGCTCAACAAACTGATGACTAAAACGTGAACAAACGTTCGCCTTTCGATGTAATTTTTATCAAATATTTAATTTTTCGTTTGTAAATTTTGTATTGCCAATAAAAATAAAAATTTATTTTATAGTGGTAATTAACATTAAGCTGTTGTAATAGTTTGGACATTTTAAAAAAAAAGTTTCTTACTTTGGCGTTTTTATTTGGTTTGAAAACTTGTAGTGGTATTTCAACTCTCCCGATGACACCCTCCTCCTGGCTGTCACCCGGGGCGGACCGCCCCCCTCACACCCCCCTTACTACGCCACTGCAGGAAGTTGGTGTGGATTGTCTGTGACTTGCACATTGGGGAGCTGAGTCTCAGACACTTAGTGACTGCACTGGATGGCAAGACATTGAACAAGAAGAAGTGGTCTGGGCCCCTAGGGAAGATGTTAGACACTGCCACTGAGCTGGAGATCAACCCAAACTTCACGAGGATTACTGTTGGTCCTCCTCTACCCCATCTTAGTCAGGAGGTAGTCAAGGACCTCAGCACAGACCAATCATATGGCTACAGAATCATCACTGCCATCAGATCGGGAGAGGTACCTCAGAGTCTAGCTCTCCTCGTGATTGGGCCAGTCTGTCACAGTAGGTGGGTCACCACGGCTCTAAGGTTCTGCAGATTGTGGATTTCCAAACATGGGCTGAAGGGTAGGAACTTGAAGAATCTGAGGATAATTGTGGAATTCATAGTGGGAGTCTACATGCCAAACTGGTTCAACATCAAGTTAAATCACAGCTGGGTGGAGGGTCCTAGGCATGTACTGTACCAGCTGGAGCTGCTCAGAAGTCAGAAGGAGGTGATAGGAATAGTGATGCCTACAGTGAAGAGATCAGCCTGGTATGCACACTCTGAGGCTGTGCTCCAGGCCATGCTGTGCAGTGAGGTGGAGGAGGAGAGGAGGGAGGCAGTGAAGAGGATACTGGAAATCAGAGGTGAAGGAGATGAGGACACACAGGTAGGAGACTGCAGTGTTAGACCCAGGAAGACTCCTGACATCAACCCAGATGCCACCAAACTCTCGGAGCTTATTGACTGGAACTCTGGCGTGACTGAGCCTCCTCTGACCTGCTCCCTCACCACTGCTGCAATCAAGGAGTTTCTGGATAGACCAATGGAAGTTCCTGCATGGCCCTCACACACACAGTCATTAGAGAGGTGTGTAAGGATGACAACTGAAGCAGCACAACATGTTTACTCATACGAGAGGAGGGAGGCATACATCAGTGGCCAAGTGGCCAGTAGGGAGCTCATGTCGAGGAACAAGAGCAAGGCAGACATGGCATCCTTGGCAAAGTTCAAGAAACCTATCTATATTTCTAAGTTTTAATATTGAAATGCAATCAAAATGTCTTTAATTGTATGTAATGTATGTAAAATGTAGTTATATACAATAAAAAAATGCTTGCAAAAATTGCTGATTTTCGTATACTTCAACTTCAAATATAAGTAGCTAGGAGTGATCAAAGCTGGATTTTAATCTTTCAAAATCTAAATATTTCACTTTGCTCCCTAAAATTGATACACCCTAATGTACCATGCGTCATCCGCAGTTAGGGTTGCCAACTCCATGAAGTTTGAATAAAGGACAAGAGCATCAATTCCAATATACTGTCTACAGGGTCAGGGAAAGAAGTAAAATTTTATTTGTAATTTATTACAATTTATACTGCATGCTTTTTTAGTGCATATTTTTTTAAAGGAAATATTTTTATTGATATACAGATATTGACCCATTGAGTCGTGCATTGACAAAATTTATGGTAACTTGATATTTATTTATTTTTAAATATATACTTTTCTTGAATTTTTGCAGACTTCAGTAAAAGAGTATAATTTTTTATTTTTTCAATGAACAAAAAGCTCACTTTTTACTAGTTCAACCGAACATCGGTTTCTATCATCACGCCATTTAGCGTTCATCACACTGAAAATTCTTTCGCAATATGCAGATGTTCCAGAAATAGATAAAACTTATAAAATGTTACTCGACTTAAGACTTTATAATTATTTCCTTTTAAACAAAAGTTTTGTTACAAAACTGTTGTTTGGAACAAGATTGTTATCAGAAAAGGACAAATGGCGTCCTTTCCGAACTCAAGAAAGGACAAGGACAAAAACCTACAAAAAAGGACGGTTGGCAACCCTATCAGCAGTAGACTTGTCAGATGAATTAATGTACGGTAGGCCTTTTGGTGGTGTTGCTTTCTTAATAAGGAAACATTTGTCAAAACATATAAAAATTTTAACAAGCGATAATGTAAGGTTGTTAGGCATTGAATTACAAGTGAACAATGATTATATATTAATTGTAAATTGGTATTTACCATACAACAACGGCAGTAATTTAGATGAATACATTGATTTGCTGTATAAAATTAAGTCATTATCAGATAACCCCAAATATTCTCCCTGTATAATAATGGGGGACTTTAACGCGCATGTGAACTCGGAATTCTTTGTAGAATTGGGTAACATGTGCGAGTCGGCCAAATTAAGTATAAGTGATGTAGATGTATTAGGGGTAACCAGTGGTAATTTTACATACGGTAGTGATATGAGTGGTACCACCAGGTGGATTAATCATTGTCTCACTAGTAATAATCTAAAGGATCGAATTGTTAGAGTTCATATTCTGCAGGATTTCCTTCTTTCTGATCATAGACCATTAGAACTATTAATTAATTTCACCAATTTATGTGCAACACGACATAGCAAGAATTCAATAGGTAAGAATAATCGCGTCGATTGGTCTAATGTTAATAGAGAATAGAATACAAAGACAGAACAGGTCACCTTTTTAATAATTTAGAAATTTTGTATCTTGCCTGTAATAATCCTTGCTCAAATGATTCTCATAGATAGGTATTATAGTAAGATAGTACCCCTGTTAAGAGAAGCAGGAAGCCCCCTGATTAAATCTTACAACTATCATACTAAGATTATTCGTGGATGGAATGACATAACAAGAACTCAATAGGTGAGAATAATCGCGTTGATTGGTCTAATGTTAATATACAAAAGAGAATAGAATACAAAGACAGAACAGGTCACCGCTTTAATAATTTAGAAATTTTGCATCTTGCCTGTAGTAAGCCTTGCTCAAATGATTCTCACTGTGAACTCATAGATAGGTATTATAGTAAGATAGTATCCCTGTTAAGAGAAGCAGGAAGCCCCCTGATTAAATCTTACAACTATCATACTAAGATTATTCATGGATGGAATGATTTTATTGCCCCCCTGAAGAGGGAATCGAAAGACGCCTATGATTTGTGGTGCATTCGTGGTAGACCCAAATTAGGACCAGTATACATGAATATGTGTAGAAGTAGGGGTCAGTATAAGGCGGCCATAAGGCGATGTAAACAGGAAGAAGAGTGTATTCGAGCATGAAAAGCCTGTGAAGCTCGCATAAATAACGATAATAAAATTTTGGAAATTTGTTAAGAATCAAACAGGTGTCAAAAGTGTCCTTCCTTTCCTCCGACAATCGATGGGGTGTCGCCTGTCGGGGAGGATGAAATTTCAAAGCTGTGGAAAAATCACTACTCTAACATTCTTAACAGTGTGAGTAGGGATAATCTTACGATAGATTGCAGCGAAACGGGAGGGACAAGAGAAAATACTTTGATATCAGTTCGTGAAGTAAAGAAGTTAATTAAAAAGTTAAAGACTGATTCTGCGTCAGGGATATCGAATGGGCACTTAAATATGCCAATGACGTAGTATGTCTGCATATATCATTGCTCTTTTCAGCCATGCTTGCTCATAGCTATATCCCTGCAGAGTTCATGAGGGTATATATATCTTGACCCTGGTCAAAAATAAGTATGGAGACATTCTGTCTAGCAATAATTACAGGACTATTGCTGTCGCTTCCTGATTCTCGAAACTACTAGAAAAACTCTTGTTATTCCGATTAAATGATTACCTATGGACATCTAATCAGTTTAGTTTTAAAAGGCCCCACTCAACTGACCTGTGTATCTATGTACTTAAAGAAACAATATCTAAATACATTGACAGTAATTCAACTATTTATAGCTGTTTCCTAGATATAAGTAAGGCATATGATAGGGTGAACCACAATATTTTATTTGAAAACTAGAATACAGGAAGGTTCCCATGTACATATTAAATTTATTGAAATTTTGGTATTCCCACCAATCTTTTACCGTTAGGTGGGGCAATGTACTATCCGAATGTTTTGGTTCCTCTTGCGGGGTGAGACAAGGCTCCTTGCTCTCCCCTATGCTGTTTAATGTGTATATTGACGGATTAATTGCTTCACTTAATGAGGCAACAGTGGGATGTTGTATAGATAACACAAGGATAAATAACTTAGTTTATGCCGATGATATGATGTTAATAAGTCCCTCTGTTTAAGGTCTGGATCGGCTACTAAAAGTCTGCGAAGTATATTCGCAGAAACATGATATTCCTTTTAATGTTACAAAAACTGTTATGCAATTTCATCCTAAAAGCTATAATCAGCCAGCTGACATTAGGTTTAAAATGAAAGGTGAAGTAACTGAGGAAGTACAAGAGTTTAAGTATTTGGGTCAAACTATTACCAGCTCTTTGAGTGATGACTCGGATATAAGAAAATAAGAAAACAATCTCGAAGCCTTTGTGCTAAAGCGAATATGACTATAAGGAACTTTCGGTTCTGTACAAGTGAAGCGAAAGAGAGAGACTTTCGTACTTTCTGCAGTAATGTATACGGACAGCAACTGTGGGTGAATTATAAAAAAGGTTCTGGCAGAACTCTAAATTTGCTGTACAACAGGTCTTTTAGACTCTTACATAAATTACCCCCCGAGATGCTCAGCTTCGCAAATGTTTGCTACCCTCACTGTCCCGAGCTTCCCGGAGGTAACAAGACGTGCTCAATACAATCTAATGCAAAGAATTAAAAAATCAACCAACCCGATTATCCAAGCTATCCATGAGTCCTGCCGTTTATCCTCTAAGCTATGGACTTCTTGGTACGAAAACATCTGTCTGTAGCTCCACTTAACTTTGACATTACTGTATCATTTCTAATCAATTGTATATATTTTTATCCTTTGTATGTGAACTGTCATTGTATCAATAATATTTGTCATATGGACTATTGTCTCCCAATAAACCTTTTCATATATTGCGCGTAAACGAAATGGGATAACACGGAGCATTGTTGCTTCCAGTGGTGATGAACTAAGTACGAGGCTTCGTCTCCCTTCCACTTAAGGGCAGCTTAGAGTAGGGCTTCCCAACCTTGAGGTCGCGAAGATCATATTTGGGGTCGCGAACCGATCTGATAATTTTATTTTCAATTCTATTCCTACGGCCGTCCGACAAAACATCAATCATGAATGTATTTGCATAAAACAGCTGAAATCTGGGCCCTTCCCACGCATAATAAACGCTGTGATTTTGAACTATATACTTTGTTACTTTATGTGCAGTTCGAACGATGGTTCAGGATCGACTTACGGTCGACCCCTCTGCAGCATCCCGCCTCATTTGCGGGATATATATATATATATATATATATATATATATATATATATATGGTGTTTCATAACATGTGGGACGCACTTTCAGAATGGATTCAGGACCTAAAAACAATGAAAAGTTTATATAAACATATGCCCGAAACCGCTTTGTTTCCGAGTTACAGCCTGTTATGTGTTCCAGCAAGTATCCGCCTTACCTATAAAGGAAGTGCTCAAAACGACTCGTCATAGACTGCCTGACGCGTTCAAACATTCCAGGTATTGCTCGGATTTTCTGGCATCCTTGTTTTACACGTTGGCGAAGCATTTCAACGTTGTCAATGGGTGTCACGTAATCGATGGATTTCAGATGACCCCACAGGTAAAAATCGAATGGATTCAGTTCTGGGAGCGAGCAGGCCACGCAATGGGTCCTCCACGGCTTATCCATTTATCAGGGAAATGGTTATCCAAATAGTCTCTGGCTACTCGACTAAAATGAGGCGGAGCGCCGTCATGCATCAACCACGTATGACGTCGGACATCAAGAAGAACTTCATCTAGTAAATCGCTTAAATCATTCCTCAAAAAATTGGGATAGCATGCGGATTCTCTTCGGCCCAGTGATGAGCGTTGTGAAAATTGATCACGCCATTTCTTGTGAAGGCATCATCAGAAAATAACACGGAGGATAGAAAAAGAGGATCGCGAGCACACTGTTGAAGGAACCAGGTACAAAAAGCTTCTCGTGATTGGAAATCAGCTTCAGTAAGGCCTTGTACTCTCTGAATGTGATATGGGTATAGCTGTTGTTCCCGTAAGATTCTCCACACAATTATGTATCTTACACCCTCTGCAGCTGCTATCCTTCAGGTGCTGACACAAGGATGTTCCTCCACGCGATTCAGGACCCGCTGCTCCAACTTAACAGTTCTGGCGCTGATTGGTCTACCACCATCTGAAACTCGCTTGTTAAATGATCCTGTATCACCAAGACGCTCGTCCATTCTCTGAAAGGTTTTCTTATCTGGCAGATGGCGATTCGGAAACCTTTCCGCGTACAGACGTCTTGCTGCGGCCGCATTACACTCGGCAAGTCCTTACATGAGATGCATGTCTGCCATTTCTCTGTTTGAATAAGCCTCCATTCTCACTTCAAATGCACGCTATCACTGAATAGCACAAAAACTTTTAAGGTTTTTTTTTTCACTGGGCTGCACTTATTCACGGTAAGAAGTTATGCACCTCTGACTGACTGATGACTCTATACTCAACGATATTGAAACATGTTATAGAGTGTACGAAACATAACAATCGCAATCGGCAAGGCCATACATGAAATAAGTATCGTACACACTCACAAACATTGTTGGCAAGCAGTGTTTGTAAACAGTTTGTGGAAAGAATTGCTGGAACACAAAACGGGTTGTAATTCGGAATATGTTTATATAAACTTTCTTCATTGTTTTGAGGTCCTGAATCCATCCTGAATCCATCCTGAAAGTGCGTCCCACATGTTATGAAACACCCTATATATATATATATATATATATATATATATATATATATATATATATATTAGGGTGGTCCAAATCCATAGGGGGAAATTTCAAAATTGTCTTAGATAGTCTCCACAAGTGTGGTGTTTGTCCATTTAGTGTCCACATGGTATGTACAAAATTGCAGCGTGATTGGTGAATATTTAGAGGTCGCCCCACTCTGAATATATATATTATATAATGTACTTTTTCTTCCGTAGGTCCGATGGCTCAAACTCGATCAATTCCAAAAGTTTGGCTTCTAGGGATGGCAACTGGAACTTTATCCATGTCAAGGCTCCCTACATGCCTTGACGCCCTCCTCTTGGGGCAATACCACCACATCAATCAAAAGCAAACCACCTCCGACAGTCTGAACCAGGCATGCCAGAGGGTGATTGAAGTCTGGACCCGAGCGCGGATCCCAACTCAATGGATTGACTCCTGTGTCCGTAAGCTTTCAAAGCTTTTAGACCGCTACAAAACACTCAAGAAGCACAGGACCAGGCAACGTGCCAGCGATAGAATGAATGAAGACATCTTCAAAGCGGACATCCAGGAACTGTTTGACATCGCAACCAGTGATGCCATGAGCACAATCGTCAACGTTGAGGACCGAAATTTCCTGTCCATGCAGCGCAAGGACGTCAATTCTTGCAGCATGGCTGGCATGGATAAGGAAACGACTACACAAGAGGACAGAAAGCGATCCAGAATGGAGAAGGAAGCCAAGAGGAAGGCAAGGCATGAAGCAACACAGAAAGATTTGGAAGAAGCAGGAGTGTCATCAATTGATCTTTCCTCTTCTTCTTCCCTTTTTTCGCAAGACGACGACGACTATAGACCATCGGTTCCGATTCCTTCTTCGTCTGAAGCTCCGGCACCAAAGCGTCCCAAGAACAAGGTTACGAACATTTTCCAATCTCCAGAAGTCATTGGAGCAATGGATCGCACCAATCTTTCTGACCGGAATGCTGTTTTTGTAACTGGAGCTGTATTACAGGCCGCGGGGCATGATCTGTCTGGGATGACATGCTCTCGGAGCTCTATTCATCGCTACAGAGAAAGTGGGCGAGAACAGGCAGCTCGAGAAGACCTAGAATCATTCTCTCTAGAAGACCCTGTCCTTCTCCATTGGGACGGAAAGCTTCTCCCCGGCATTGAAGGGAAGAAGACGAATGTGCATCGGATAGCAATCCTTATAACATTCAATGGACAGGAGAAGCTGCTTGGTGTCCCAAAGATGAAACAAGGAACTGGAGAAGCACAGGCCCAGGCATGCCTTCA
Organism: Bathynomus jamesi; assembly: GCA_023014485.1. NCBI lineage: Eukaryota > Metazoa > Arthropoda > Malacostraca > Isopoda > Cirolanidae > Bathynomus > Bathynomus jamesi. The sequence continues at coordinate 23,264 of JAJOZX010011023.1, forward strand.
AACTATGAAATTATGGAACGTGGAACAGCATGTGAGAGGTCTCGTCTTCGATACCACTGCGTCAAACACGGGTTTACATCGCATTGGGTCACGAGCTAGTTTGGATCGGTTGTCGACATCATATACTTGAAGTCGTACTTGCTGATGTCTTTGCCTCAATATTTGGCTCAACAGGAAGTCCTGAAACAGGCCTTTTTAAGCAATTTCAAAAGGAATGGCCATCTCTCTCCCACGAAGCATTTGTCTCAGCATCGGACAGCTTGTTCGAGAACCCTGAACTCCAAGAGATGAGAAAAGAGATGCTCACTTACTTACCTAACGCTCTTCAGGCAAGCCAACCTTGTGATGACTACAAGGAGTTCCTTGAACTATCTTTGCTCTTCCTGGGGGGAAAGACTGGTGGTCAACTCTTTATCCGAGCTCCGGGTCCCATGCACCACGCGAGATGGATGGCGAAGGCGATTTATGCGCTCAAAATCAACCTCTTTCACTATCAATTCAAGCTCACAGCACGCGAAGAACGAAACGTGTCTCAGCTGGCTTTATTTGTCAGTCTGATTTACGTCAAGTACTGGCATGAAGCGCCAATGGGGACACAAGCTCCTCTCAATGATCTCAAAATGCTGCATCTTCTGGAAAAATATCCACACGGAGGAGCTGCACAAGCGGCGGCGAAGACAGCTCTAAGACGCCACCTGTGGTACTTGTCGGAGCATCTGATTGGACTGGCCTTCTTCGATAATAGGATCGATCCTGATACCAAAAGGAGAATGGTTCAACACCTCCAACATCCCCAAAAGAATGGCTGCCCCCGACGAATCGACATGGCGGAAGCTGGTGTTGAAAATGATGTGGCATCCTTCGTCACGAAAAGGACATTGACCCTCTTTGATGCCTTGAAAGTTGGAGGTAAGGAGGAAGCGCGCCAGTTACTTCAAAAAGATCCACGGGAATGGCCAAATGACAAGAACTACAGGGAACTTAGAGATCGCGCCTTAAAGATGAAAGTCGTCAATGATGCTGCCGAGCGAGGTATTGCTCTCGCACAACGCTACAATGACACTGACACGAAACGAGGACCAGAAGCAGTACCTCCTACAACTCGTAGCCGCCCACCGAAAACAGATACCAATACCATCCAAGGCGACTCTGATGCAGAAGAAATAATGAAGATACACCCATTATCACGTCCTATTGTCTTACTGTTTTCTTTCATATTCTTTGAGAACCAAAAAAAAATTTAGTTATTAAGTTGTCTATATATTTTCCCAAATTTTCAAAAAGGGGGCAAGTGGGGCGACCCCTAAAAATTAACCGAATAACGTGAAACTTTGCACAAATACTGTCCACACCAAGAGGCATAAAACCAACCTTGTGGAGAGAACTTACTCGATGCTTTAACTTTTTGGACCACCCTAATATATATATATATATATATATATATAAATGTTTTCCGTCCTTTGATTGGTCAGCCTGTGGAAGAAATGAAATATCGTCCCTGATTGGACAAGTTATAATCTCGAACCCAACATTCTGAATACACATAAGGGATACATGACCAGGCCTTGACTCCGTAGGTGGAGACTTCTGTAAAAGTGACAAACATTTACAGAATTCATTCCGTTACTATTCCATTAAGACATACACTGATGTTACACACAACAAATAAACTGAGGCATCTTCTGATATTATTATTTCTGATATTATCTGAGTATAAGAAAAGGATTCTGTATAGTGTTTTTTTTTTTTAATGGCATCTCTTATCAAAATTTATTACTCGTAATAAAGATACGTTTTTTATCCTTAGATCGTTCTCTCTATCTTTTATGGACTGGCATTATAGGATAGCAGTAAAGCAATGCGGTAATTGCTTAAGGATTTGCTATCGAGATACCTTAAAGTAGTGAAGAGAATTTTAAGGATATCTGTGCATATACAAAAGTAATCATGTTTGTAAAGATACCGCATTGATGACTCTGTTTAAATTTACTGACTGCCCACATGTATAGGCTTCTGACACATCCTTGGTCGCAGACATTTTTCATACAATGAGGTCTTTTTCTCATCCCATATATTATGTTTTGAAAATAGATTTACAGGTATTTCATTGACAGGAAATAACCTAAGCCTAACCTAACAACCTATAGCTTGATCTAACTTAACCTGTAACCTTACCTAATATTCTGTAGCCTAACAATCTAGAGCCTAATCTAACAACCTGTTATAACCTAACCTATCTTAACCTATAGCAACCTAAGCTTAACCTATTACCTAACCTAATTAAGCCTAACCTAACTTAATCAAACCCTAACAAACGTCGATATAGTGTCGCGTCGACGAAATATAAGCCATCTACAGCCTACAGCTGATCATAATGAAGCAGTAATTGGGGCAAGAAATCGTTCTAATGAAGATTGGGGAGAATATTATGCACTGACATGTTGCTGCGTTTCATTTTCATTCGTAATGACGCATAAAAAAGTTATCTTTGTATTAAGATTTTATTTTTTACTAGAAATGTAAAAATATTTCAGTTTGATTAGTTACACGCTCGAATCTGAAGTTTGTTTAGTCATAAATAATGTGGAAAACGTAAAATAAATCTTTTATATATTGTTTTAGGAAGAATGAATTAATTGCATACCTGTGTAAATGTTTTGTGATTTAGTCCTTTAGCAAGAAATAACACACACACACACACACACACACACACACACACACTTAGGGTGCCCGAAAAGTTTCCGCCCCCCCATTTTTTTTTAAAGTATTAATGCTTGGATGTAAATAAAAATTGGTAGGTATAAGCGGCCACACCTATTTTAATCCACAAAATAATTTCAGCTCGCATCATTGCGCGTCCGTCATTTGTAGGGGAGGGAATAGACTCCCCTTCGATAAAAATCTGTCAGCAGTTGGTTGGAAAGCCAAAATGGTAGGGAACGAGTTGTTTTTTCAGCAGCGTTCTGTTGTCCGTTTTTTTGCATTTGCAGGAGAATACTGATGGAGAGATGCACCGTCGTCTGTGCAACGCGTTCATAGATGATGCATTGAGTGAAAGAAGCGTGCATGACTGGATAGCGAAGTTTAATGGTGGCTACATGACGGCGAGAGACGCTGCACGAAATAGTAGGCCCTCGACCGCAACGACTGAAAAGATCAAGGATCGTATCGATGAAGTTTCATCGCATAACGACGAGCGAAATAAGCTTCGTCGTTCGAATAAGTAAACGTACTGTGAAATAAATTCTGGATGCAGTGGCCTACCACAAAATCGCCGCAAAGTGGATACCCAAGAACCTGAGCTTAGATGAGAAAAACTTTCTTGTGGAGGCATGCCAAGGACTATTACAGAATAAACAGAGCTGGAGATAGATTTCGCGATAGAATTGTGACGAGAGACGAGACGTAGGTTACCATTCTTGCTCTCTGAAACGAAGGAACAGTCAGAGGAATGGCGGCATCCCACCTCATCTCGACCAAAGTAGTTCAAATCTTAGGCGTTCACCAAAAACGTTTTGCTTACAGTTTTTGGGAATGGAAAGGAACAATACTGATGGAATCTATAGAGCCAAACGTGACGATCACTGCCGACAGATGTTGCCAGTCTGGCAACATCTGTCGGCAATGCCAGACACAACACAAACTCAAGAAGGAACTACGAAGGAAGAGGAACCCGAAATGGAAGATACGGATGTGTGCGTGTTGCATGACAATGCTCGCTAACATTCAACATACATTCAAGGTTGCACAGCTTATCACAGCTTTTCGTGAACTGTAATCACCCACCCGTCTTACAGTCCGGACATTGCACCCTAGGATTTTCATCTGTCTCACCCGATGAAATCACATCTTCGAGAAGCGCATTTTTTTCGGGAAGTGAAGACCTTCAGAAACTGCAGTCCTGTGGCTTCGAGAATAACATACAGACTTTTACCGAAAGGGGGGGAGAGGTTTACTGTCCCCCCTTCAACATTGCAGTCGTGCATCAATGTGAGCTGGGAGTATTTTGAGGAATGGAATAAGGGTGGCTGCTTATATGTACTAATTTTCATTTACACCCAATCATTGGTACACACTGTATATATGGGAGGTTATTCTACCGTAAGACGTAGTTTTCTTTAAATTCAAAAGAGTTGAGTCAACAAATATATATATATATATATATATATATATATATATATATATATATATATATATATATATATATATATATATATATATATATCCTTTCGGCCTACACCACCCACAGTTACAAACTAGCAAAATTCCTAATTCCCACCTTAACCCCAATAACCCAAAACGAATATTCCGTCACCAATTTCTATGAATTCGCTAAAGAAATACTGACCGTAAATAATTCAAACAACCTCCATATGCATAGTTTCGACATAGTATCCCTTTACACCAACGTTCCAATTAAAGAAGCCATCGACATCTGTATTAACAACCTATTTGCCAACAATCTGAACACAGTCCTCAATTTAACAAAACAAGAATTCACCAAACTGCTAACGCTTGCCGCTTCAGACACTTATTTCTTTTTTAATCAACAACTTTATCATCATACCGACTCGCTAGCTATGGGATCCCCCTTAAGTGCCACTTTGGCCAACATTTTTCTCAGTCACCATGAAAATAACTGGCTACTCCATTGCCCCACCCATTACAAACCACACCTATATAAAAAATACGTTGACGACACCTTTCTCCTTTTCCACACTGCCAACCACGTCCCCCTTTTTCTTAACTATCTTAATTCCCAACACAAAAACATTAAGTTCACCAAAGAAGACGAATCCAATAATACCCTACCCTTCCTAGACATAACAATAAAACAAAACAACAAATTCAGCACCTCCATATATCGAAAACCCACATACACAGGCCTAGGTACTAATTACCTAAGCCACACCCCTTCCCCATATAAAACAAACAGCATAAAAATTTTAATCCACCGCGCCTATCATCTTTGCTCTTCGTACTTATCCTTCCATAACGAAATAGAATTAATTCATAATTTCGGCATCAACAACAACTTCCCAAAACATCTACTACAATATTTAACCAGAAATTTTCTTAAAAATATTTATCAACCCCCCCTTAAAGTTCCCTCCGTTAAAAAAGACGTACAATACTTTTCATTTACCTATTACGACCATATCAGCCACAAAATACTTTCAGAACTCCGCCTCCTACTCACCTCTCTTTACCCCCAAATTAACTTTCAATTCGTTTTCACGAACAATAATATCATCAAATCATATCTCAACCACAAAGAAAAAACACTTCAGCCCCTTGTTTCGTCCACCATCTACGCTTTCAACTGTGTTCGCTGCAAAGTGAACTATATTGGCAGCACCATTCGCCAATATCAAACAAGAGTGGACGAGCATCGCGGTATTTCTACCAGAATATCGCAGCCCTTAAATAAACCCTCTAAATCAGCAATAAGAGATCACTGCCACCTTCACAACCATCTACTACTTCCCTCCAATTTCAAAATTATTAACACAACCAACCATCTAACCGACCTCCGCATTTTGGAGTCCCTATACATCCTCAGCATTAAACCAACTCTCAACGACTACAGTTCTGCCTTTAACCTAAACATAGCCAAATAAACTGTCATATCACACCACTGAGAAGAAATCCACCATCGCTCCGTCTGGCTCCAACTCTTCTAATATGGACCCCTTCCAACAACCAATCATTCCCAATCCCCTGCTTAATTAGTCCCTTTCCGACAATAACACCTGGTAAGACTCCTTTCAATTTTGTTCGCTTTTTACTTTATATTTGACGATTGATCACTCTTCTATATTTTATATTATTTTATTTTTAATTTTAATTACTTGAATATAAACACCATTAATATCACACGTTTATTTACAGCAAATATATGAGAGTAATTCAATAAGTATCCCCATTTTTTATTTTCACGATTTTATTTTCACATTTGATAGATTATAAACACATCACTTCTCAACATAGTCTCCCTATTTCTCAATACACTTAGTCCAGCGATCTATGATACAAGCTTCCTAATGCCATCACAAAAGAATGTTTTTGGCTGTGTGCGTAGCCAGTCATGCACCGCCTCCTCCAGGTCATCATCGCCTTGGAATCGCTGACCTCTCAAAGCGTCTTTTAGTGGTCCAAACAGGTAAAAATCCGAAGGTGCTAGGTCTGGACTGTAGGCTGGATGGTCGAGAACTTCAAATTTAAGTTCTTGAAGGCATTTTCTCGTCTGTGCAGCGGTATGAGGGCGCGCATTGTCGTGTAACAGAATAACACCTTCCCACAATCTCCCTCTCCGTTTTGTGCGAATTGCTTGCTTTAACTCATTCCGAAGCATGCCAGAATACGATGCACTTGTTACTGTCGTTCCACACACTAGATAATGTTCAAGGATAGGGCCTCGTGTATCCCAAAACAGTGTTAGCATAACTTTACCTGCTGACAGCTGGGCAATAAATACATTGAATGTATTTAAAAACTAAATACTAAATACATGGGAGAAATGTATTTAAATACTAAATACATTTTACGAATGTATTTAGATACTAAATACAAAATACATCAATTGTATTTAAATACATTTGTAAATACATTTTAAATACATACAAATTTTAACATATACATTCACTAATTCATGTTTTGATAAATTTCTACTTTAGGGGACACGGTGAATTTCGAAATAAATACACCACTCGATAGATCAGACGATTTTAAAAGCTTTTTCATCAATGAATTTTCCATCGCAAATTGGATTGATTGCAACAAGTTAGTTACACAAACCCACTTCAGGCAGAGCCGTTTTGTACGATTATTCTTCAATTTTTTTTTTTTTTTTCAAGATATTTTTTGATGTCTAAAAAAACATTTACCTTCAGATGAGTGTACAGATTCGTTGTAGCATTGCTTGCAGCAGAGACTTCGTGTTTACACAGCAAGCAGGTGCACTTTACCTTATTACCGTCTTTAGATTTAATTTTAAAGTATTTTCCATCAAACAGAGGGTGCACTAAATTGTTATCTGCAGATATATCACTGTTTGATTCACCGGATTTGCTTGTTGAAGCCATGACACGCACACGATAAAGAAATCAACCGCTTTCGATTAAGAGTGGCACACAACTGATTGAACTGACACGTTGAAACATGAACCATGCTGTACTACACTGTCGACGCGTCGTACTGTGCTAGTACAGAACGTGTATTAAACCAGTAAAAGTATTTACATTTTTATATTTTGAGTATTTAAATACATTGTATTTAAATACTATATTTAAATACATGAAAAACAATGTATTTATAAATACAGTTCTAAATACACAAATGTATTTAAATACGTATTTAAATACAAATGTAAGGTTATTTGAATACTGCCCAGCTCTGCCTACTGACGGTACTTCCACTTAAACTATTAATAAAACTTTTTTCTAAATCGGAGATTTGATTTGTGTAGGTTTGTTCATTAACTGTATTTTAGGAGTTAAAAATTATTAAGTTAAAGCATACTACATAAAGGGGAAAAGTGAGGATGTTATAAACAAAAATGAATGATAGAAGAAATTATTGCTTACGAATAATAAGGATCGGTTAATATTCCGCTGAACTCAAACCAACACTCGTTATCGCGGATTTATCCATTTTAGACTCATTTTCAGGTCAGTCATTTTGCCTCATGTATATGTATTGCTTCGGTGTGGTTAAGTTAGAGGGGTTACGGTTAGGCTAGAGTTACAGAGTTAGGTTACGTTGTGCTGTCACCAGTAAATATTTTCTGGTTAATTTTTATGTTTTGAAGGAATTTGACTCCGTTTCGTTTCTAAATTTGCGATTCTTTAAATACGAAAACTGAAAATATCTCGAAAACTGTGTCATTTACACAAGAAACGATTGTCAGATTCTTTCAAAGCACATCAAAATTGACCAAAAAATATCTTCCGGTCATTAATTGCTGGTTGAGTTCAGCGAAATATTTACCTAAGAATCAAACGTAATAAAAATAAGGAATTGGATTGTTTAGGAGAGACTAATTAGCTTTGAATATGACATAGAAGGTGTTTCTGGAAGAAAGATCTTTTCCTATACGTCAGTGGGACCTGTGTCGAACCCCTCTAGCTGATTTGTAAAACGAAACACTTTATTAACAGTTATTAACCAAATTAACCTGAACTAATCTAACCCAAAGGACACTTGCTTGCTGATAGAATGTCCCCTTCGACGAAATGTCGTACGCCCGCCAGGCATCACCCCGAATCGAGAGGGCAAAGAGGGGGCGTGTCAAAGGGGAAGAGGGATGAGACTGTCGTTTGGTGTTTTAAACGAGTCCGTTATATTCATAAATACATTCGCACAGAATTTCTTAAGAAATTGTTTTCCTTATTTCGTAGTCACTACCTATTCCAAGGAAATTGGCGGCTGGTACACTCGTAGTCTGTCCTACTGTGCAAGATTGGTTGCAAAGGTGCAAATAGTCGTGTATCCTAGTAACATTGTTACAAGAAAGAAATTTAGCTGGCAGAAAGAAATTGAGACAAAGGATTAAAAGAAGAAAAGGAGACAAAAAATAGACTAAGAAACATATTTGAGGGGTCCCGCGTCTTAAGGTACCTAAGCGCCAAAATTAAAATTCGCCAGAAATCGCCTCTAAAGTTCAGCAATATTCTCGCCATAGTATCTCTGTTATTAATTGAGCTAGAACGTTCATTTTTTTGGCTAAATTAGAGTTCTAAGTATGCTAATGAAGATGTTTTTGGAATAGATTTTCATATTTTATATTATATATATATATATTTTTTTAATTTTCTTATTATGCCGAACTTTGGGTGAACTTTTGGCTGGTGATAGAGGTGAAAAAAGTAGTTCGTTTCATAAGGTTTTCAACCATACTTTAGTGTCGTAAGGTCATTATAACCCAAACCACGCGATAGAGGAAGGGTAAAAATAGTGATATCCATCAAAAACACGTTTTCGCATGTGGTGGCGCTTAGGTACCTTAAGACGTGCGACCCCTCATTTATATAAAAAAAAATTATATTTAAAAGTAAGGTTATAGGGTAATGGGCAAGCGGAATTAAAAGATGTAATAAATTTTGCCTTTAAGGGGAGGGGTATTCTGGCAGAAAGGATTTCCTACTTTCTACAAGGTACAAGAGAAAAAAATTATTTGCACGCATGATTGGTGATAGGAATTCTCTATAGTAATTACAGATCAAATATCTTGCTATTCTTTAAGCTTTTGATAATACAGTACAATATTTTACCTTTAAAATTGGAACCAATGTATCGCTGAGCTGAAGGCGGTAGTAGGCCTATTATGGTTTAGAGATCAATTATACCTCAGTATTGAGTTATAAATGATCTCTTAACCATAACGCGGGAGATCAAGCTAGGAAATAATTAGGACATCATTGGTTAGTAGCTCGTCTGTATGCAGATTTTTATTGATCTTGGCAGAGCTGTTGATCGTATAGAAACGATTTCACCCCTTTTAAGTGAATGAATGTAATGTTTAGTCCATTAGTAGCAAAACATTGTTTTATTTACATAGCGATTAACTTGTTACGTCCACATTGAAAAATAAGCATTCGGTGTTCAGTAGAACTAAAGAAAGAGTAAATAAAAGAAGAGTTTCTAGTCTATTTACTAATCTGCTGCCCACCATTTTCCATTAAAAAAAGAAGGTAGCCAAGTTAAGCGACGTTAGGTATAAGTAGTAGTTGGATGGTGATTCTTCCTCTACGTTCAGGTGATGTAGTGACCCGTCGTGGTTCGAATTTTGTGGTTAAGTTGTAGTCCCCTCTGTCGATCGACCCCTTGGTTATTAGTGCGGAGCTTTAACAACACGTGAAAACGAAGTATTCAGGTTACAGGATAATTATTTTACTCAAAATTGGTTGTTCAACTGGACTGTTTTTGTAGTAATTTAGGACCTATACATTTCATCGAGACAGTAATAAGCTGACTTAACCTAACCAAGCCTAACGTAACATAACATATCGTAACCCCAAATACTTTGTCGATTAAATGTTAGTCGAGGGAATAACTTACGGGTTCACGCTCTTAAGCGACGTTAATTAGTTGAACGACCAACTTCTGCGTTCAGATGATATAGCGAATCGTGGTTCAAGTCCCACAGTATTATGACCGCAAAATGGACGAGTGTAAATGCAATTGTTGCATAATGTTGCAAGAGTGCCACCCCCACCCCTTAGTGTCAACCCCACCCCCCTTTGTTGGTGTGCCCTAATGATCAGAAAAAAAATTGGGTTCGAGACCCACCCCGGCCTTCGCTACCCAGGGTACCCTAATGATCCCCGTAGATAAATTACCGAACAATTTTGTACGGGAAAAATCTAGGGTACCCTAATGATCTCCGTAGATAAATCGCCGAATAATTCGTACGGAAAAAATCCAGATAATCATCAGTTTTGGCTGGGTGTGCTATGCACCATCTGCTCTCGAACACGGAGCCGTGCATAATGTTGCAATGCAATATTGATCAATGGCGCAATGTTGCAAGCTGTCGCAATGAAATGTTGCAAGATGTTGGTGCAAATTTGCAAGAGGCTGCATATGTTGCAAGATGTTGCAATGCAACCTTGCATATGTTGCAAGATTAGGTCGAAGGTGGGGCGTAAAACGCCGAACAAATCGTATGGAAAAAAGTAGGTCTAAGGTGGGGGTAAAGCACCGAACAATTCGTACGGGATGTTATACTTCGATCAACTCGGACGTGGAAAAAATGCCGACCCCATTATAGCAACACTCGATCATTTCATTTATCTCTCTTTCTCCCTCCCTCCAACCCTCTCAACCCCTGATGGAAAAGCTCATATCATCTTTCCACAACAAAAATTTGAATACATGTGATAAAAGCCCTTCTAATCTGAAATTATATACAGGGTGTCCGAGAATTATCTGTACAAGTTTTGGCTGTTATTAAAAGTCAACCATGAAGTGTAGAAATTCCAGTGTTGTCCCATTTTACAGAGAATCTCATTAAGTTTTTTCTGATACCAAGTTTTGACAAGTTTTTTAGAAATTCCAGTGTGTCCGAAAATTATCTGTACAATTTCATCTTTTAATAAAATTCTTGATAACACATAAAATTCTTAAACAAGATTATTTAGAATCTGTATTTTCAAAAGTTTCTTTTATTAAAGTAACGTTGTTACAAACATTCGATATGTGCACCATCAGTGATTCGCAAAACATCCAATCGATAATCCAAATGTTGCCATGTACGCTGCAGCATATCCACATCAATTCGCTCAATAGCAGCTGTGATTCTTGCTTTTAAATCATCAATGTCTGTCACCCGCGTATTGTACACAAGATCTTTGACGAATCCCCAAAGAAAGAAATCACAGGGTGTGATGTCGGGAGATCTAGCCGGCCAATGAATTGCACCTCCACGCCAATCCACCTGTTTGGGAATGTCTCATTCAGGGACTTACGGACGATCAAGGCCCAATGTGGCGGTGTGCCATCTTGCTAAAAAATGATGCGTGGAAGCAGTGCTTCCAATTGCGGATAGACAAAGTGTTGCAACATGTCCAGGTAGGTATTGGAGGTCACTGTTGATTCACCGAAGAAAAATGGTCCAATCACGCGATCATGTAACAGGCCACACCACACATTAACTTTAGGACTGTCTGATGTGCTCTTCTATGCAATGTGGATTTCGTGACCCCCATATGCGCACATTTTGTTTGTTTACCTTGCCTGAAACATGAAAAGTTGCCTCGTCCGAAAACATGATTCTTGCCAAGAACGCATTGTCCTGGTCGACTCTGTCAAGCAGAGTCATTGCAAATTCCTTACGGGAGACCTTATCTTCTTGCGTAATCTGTTGTAAGATTTGCAACTTGTAAGGATGCAACTTCAAACGTTTACGCAAGACATCATGCACTGTCGAACGAGGTATCTGTAACTCTCGTGATGCAATTCTTGTCGACTTGCGTGGACTGCGAACAAAAGCCTCTCGAATGCGCTCGACATTTTCAAAAGACGTTCGAGGCCACCCTGCTCCTTTCTTATGCTCTACACTTCCAGTTTCCTTAAACCTTTTATACCAAGCTCGTATGGTTACTCTTGATGGAGGGTTTCTGTTGTAATTAGTTCTAAACCTTCGTTGAACTTGTGTATCTGATTTTGTTTCGATAAACCATTCAACACACTGTGCTTTCTCCTGTGGATTCATTAAGGATGAGGGGTGTGTATGAATATCTGAAAAAGAAAAAACTTGTCAAAACTTATCAGAAAAAACTTAGTTTCTCTGTAAAATGGGACAACACTGGAATTTCTACACTTCATGGTTGACTTTTAATAACAGCCAAAAATTGTACAGATAATTCTCGGACACCCTGTGTATATATATATATATATATATATATATATATATATATATATATTATATATATATATATATATGATACACACAGACAGTGCATGGAACAAGGAACTCTTCTGGGATAATTAAATCCACTATAGTCCGAATAAGTAATGGCAAATGACAAATACCATAGTTTTTCTTTTTCATGATGCTAGCCCGACGTGGGCAACGGGTCACTCGCAAAGAGGTCCCATAAATATAGCTTCCCTCACCAGCTATCTGCAAAGCAGACAGGATCCAGCTTTGGGACATGGATCTAGGGTTTAAAGCACCTAGCCATGCTACATTTAGAACCTCAATATAAGCAAAAGACTCGCTCAATTCTGCCAGTTGAGGTTTAAGTTTTGGTTTTTGGCTAAAAATATAATAGTTACCCCTTTTTCTTTTTCTTTGATGCATTCAATCTGACGTGAAGGCAGCGAGTCTTTTGCTTATATGAGGTTCTAAATGTAGCATGGCTAGGTGCTTTAAACCCTAGATCCATGTCCCAAAGCTGGATCCTGTCTGCTTTGCAGATAGCTGGTGAGGGAAGCTATATTTATGGGACCTCTTTGCGAGTGACCCGTTGCCCACGTCGGGCTAGCATCATGAAAAAGAAAAACTATGGTATTTGTCATTTACCATTACTTATTCGGACTATAGTGGATTTAATTATCCCAGAATAGTTCCTTGTTCCATGCACTGTCTGTGTGTATCATAAAAAACTCAGGGGACCATTCTGAGTTCATTCCCATATATATATATATATATATATATATATATATATATATATATATATATATACACTCAGAATGGTTCCCTGAGAAAATTATGTTAAACACAGACCGTGCATGGAACAAGGAACTCTTCTGGGAAAATTAAATCCACTATAGTCCGAATAAGTAATGGTAAATGACAAATACCATAGTTTTTCTTTTTCATGATGTTAGCCCGACGTGGGCAACGGGTCTCTCGCAAAGAGATCCCATAAATATAGCTTCCCTCACCAGCTATCTGCAAAGCAGACAGGATCCAGCTTTGGGACATGGATCTAGGGTTTAAAGCAAGCCTAGACCCCCTACATTCAGAACCTCTATATAAGTAAAAGACTCGTTGCATTCACGTCGGGTTGAATAAATCAAAGAAAAAGGGGGTAACTATTGTATTTTTAGCAAAAAAACAAAACTTAAACCTCAACCGGGACATTGAGCGTCCACTTTCAAGGCACGTAACACGTCCGTTTAATATACACAAACTCAGAATGGTTCCCCGAGAAAATTATATGTTAAACACAGACCGTGCATGGAACAAGGAACTCTTCTGGGAAAATTAAATCCACTATAGTCCGAATAAGTAATGGTAAATGACAAATACATAGTTTTCTTTTTCATGATGTTAGCCCGACGTGGGCAACGGGTCTAGGCTTGCTTTAAACCCTAGATCCATGTCCCAAAGCTGGATCCTGTCTGCTTTGCAGATAGCTGGTGAGGGAAGCTATATTTATGGGATCTCTTTGCGAGAGACCCGTTGCCCACGTCGGGCTAACATCATGAAAAAGAAAAACTATGGTATTTGTCATTTACCATTACTTATTTGGACTATAGTGGATTTAATTTTCCCAGAAGAGTTCCTTGTTCATGCACGGTCTGTGTTTAACATATAATTTTCTCAGGGAACCATTCTGAGTTTGTGTATATTAAACGGACGTGTTACGTGCCTTGAAAAGTGGACGCTCAATGTCCCGGTTGAGGTTTAAGTTTTGGTTTTTTTGGCTAAAAATACAATAGTTACCCCTTTTTCTTTGATTTATTCAACCCGACGTGAATGCAACGAGTCTTTTACTTATATAGAGGTTTCTGAATGTAGGGGGTCTAGGCTTGCTTTAAACCCTAGATCCATGTCCCAATGCTGGATCCTGTCTGCTTTGCAGATAGCTGGTGAGGGAAGCTATATTTATGGGATCTCTTTGCGAGAGACCCGTTGCCCACGTCGGGCTAACATCATGAAAAAGAAAAACTATGGTATTTGTCATTTACCATTACTTATTCGGACTATATTGGATTTAATTTCCCAGAAGAGTTCCTTGTTCCATGCACAGTCTGTGTTTAACATATAATTTTCTCAGGGAACCATTCTGAGTTTGTGTATATTAAACGGACGTGTTACGTGCCTTGAAAAGTGGACGCTCAATGTCCCGGTTGAGGTTTAAGTTTTGGTTTTTTTGGCTAAAAATACAATAGTTACCCCTTTTTCTTTGATTTATTCAACCCGACGTGAATGCAACGAGTCTTTTACTTATATAGAGGTTCTGAATTTAGGGGGTCTAGGCTTGCTTTAAACCCTAGATCCATGTCCCAAAGCTGGATCCTGTCTGCTTTGCAGATAGCTGGTGAGGGAAGCTATATTTATGGGATCTCTTGCGAGAGACCCGTTGCCCACGTCGGGCTAACATCATGAAAAAGAAAAACTATGGTATTTGTCATTTACCATTACTTATTCGGACTATAGTGGATTTAATTTTCCCAGAAGAGTTCCTTGTTCCATGCACGGTCTGTGTTTAACATATATACATATATATATATACACAGTTATATCATCTTTCACATTTAAAGATAAAGTTTGAAACAAATGTTTCTGTTTCTTTAATCACAGGATGGGTCATTTCAGTTCGCGCGATATCGCATTCAATGGTCAGTACATCACAACTCAATTTTTATCTATTCCTTTCTGCTCAAATATCATCATTCGTTCGCATTTAAAGATAAAATTTGAAAACATCTGTTTCTTCAAAAACAAAAATTTGAATACATGTCATAAAAGGTCTTCCATTCTGAACGTGACCATATAAATAAACAATATATACTGCTTATTTATCAGCAAAACGCACAAGATTCGAGATTATTCAGGTGTTTATATCTCGCAGAAAGATAAATTTTAAAACAGATGTTTTTCAAATCTGAATCCAAGATTATATTATCACAGAAAGATAAAGTTGTATCAAGATAAGCATTTCTCGCAGAAATATAAATTTTAAAACATCTCTCCACGAATCGGAGCAGATGGCACGCCCAGATTTCACGGGGCGACCAATCACAACCCTGTGGGGCGGCTCCCAGGACATCTGAATCCAAGATTATATTATCACAGAAAGATAAAGTTGTATCAAGATAAGCATTTCTCGCAGAAATATAATTTTAAAACATCTCTCCACGAATCGGAGCAGATGGCACGCCCAGATTTCACGGGGCGACCAATCACAACCCTGTGGGGCGGCTCCCAGGACATCAGGTTGGTTGCTATGCAGGCCTATGCGTCATACCCAGCCAAAAATTCACCGCCAGCCAAATAGAATGCTAAGGATTATGCTTTGTGGGCCTGGTCACAGGCCCCTTATAAAGGGAGCGTTTCGGGTCAGAGACTCAGTTTCTTACATTTTCCGATAGGGGTTTATACGCTATGAGTCAATTACCGTTGTACAATACCCCCGATCTGATGGACGACGTCAATTATGCCCAGGCTGCGCGCATAATTTTTAGAGTGCTAGACCAGGATGAACTATTATCTACCCAGAGTGTTGCGGAAAATTGTAGTGAAATGCAAGACCCGCTGAATGAAGACACTGATGAGATGTGAGTAACCCCTAAGTGTCATAATAATTGTTTTGAAAAATAGTTTGTACGTTTCTTGTGGAATTTTTATAAAATTTACAATAGAAATATAACCTAACCGTAAAAGTCCGCAATAAACGTGTTTTCAAAAATAATTTTTATTCTCTGTTACCATTGTGATTATATCAGCATATACAGGGTGATTCAGCAAAGAGTACATTAAATTGGAAGATGAAATCCTTGGATAATGCTAAACCACAATGTCTCTATGGTAAAATGTCAGAGTCTGCATAGTTTCCATGTTACAATACATTTAAGATGTATTAATGAGAGTGAATATGAAGTGAAACCCCCGTAGGTTTTTGTAATAATTTATTCACAGATGAGACAACATTCGCAAGAGATGGTACTTTCAACACTCACAACATGCATACATAGGCGGAGGATAACCTTCACTCAACAGTACGTAGAGCACACAGGTGAGGTTTTCAATAAACGTATGGGCTGGCATTATTGGAGAACATTATCGGCCCTTATCTGCTACCACAGCGGCTGACCGGAGACGTCTACAGGCATTTCCTCGAGGAGATACTGCCAGTGGTACTTGAAGATGTGCCACTGCAAGTACGACGTCGCATGTGGTTCATGCATGATGGTGCACCTGCCCATTTTGCCAGAGCATCAAGGGAATATCTGGATACTGTTTATCCCAACAGGTGGATAGGGCGTGGTGGCCCCGTTCCCTAGCCACCCCGCTCCCCAGGTCTTAACCCTTTGGATTTCTACCTGTGGGGCCATTTGAAGACGTTGGTGTATGATACAGAGGTTCAAACAAGAGAGGAATTATGGCCACGTGTTCGTGACAGGTGCGAGCAAATTAAACATAGTCCAGGCATCCTGGAACGCGTCAGACATTCAATGGTACGACGTGTACAGGCCTGCATTGAGGCAGAAGGGAGCAACTTTGAACATTTCCTTTAGGTTGTAACTAAGAGGGGTCACACTGTAGAGATCTGTGAATAAATGATTACAAAAACCTATGGGGGTTTCACTTCATATTCACTCTCATTAATACATCTTAAATGTATTGTAACATGGAAACTATGCAGAATCTGACATTTTACCATAGAGACATTGTGGTTTAGAATTATCGAAGGATTTCATCCTCCAATTTAATGTACTCTTTGCTGAATCACCCTGTTTGTGTGTGTGTATATATATATATATATATATATATATATATATATATATATATGGTGTTTTTACATTTCTTGTGGAATCTTAAACAATAAGTTAGGTTAGGTTATATTATGTCTGATATATATATTTTTTTATTGGGTTGTTTAACCTCCTTCGCAACATCTAAGGTCATATGACGGAGGGGACCTACAGCTTTACGTGGGATCCGAACCACGGGTCGCTACATAATCTGGGCGCAGAGGACGGTCTCTCATCCAACTGCTACACAGACGCAATGTCGCTTAACTTCACTGATCTCGGAAGCGGTGTTACGACATTGGCCACGACGTAGCCCATATATATATATATGGTGGACACGACGAGTTATCTGCATCCAATTTCGTGACATTTGTTTTACTTATCGTTAGTGGTGCACTGATTAATCGGCTATGCCGATATTAGGAAAATACCTGGCATGGCCGATTAATCGGCATGCCAGGTGCCGATACCGATTAATCGGTGCACCACTACTTATCGTTACAGGGGCGAATCCGAGCTAGGGTGTGTTTAGCTACTTTTGATGAAAGGCGGATAAATGAAATGAATGCTTCCCCGCCCAGTCAACCCATTGACCTGAATACAGATGTCGAGGTATTGGCACACATTCGGTCTAGCGAGTGCCAGATCGTAGAGGAGATAATGTAAGTATTTTGTGAGGTTCAGAACAAAACGCAATATATTTTCATTTATTAAATAGCAGAAAACATGTACAAAAAGGGGTCACTATCCGATACATAAGTCTTATTGACTACAGTTACAAATGTATATTCAGCTTTACACATTACAGGGTGTGCTAACATATGGGAACTTTTTTTTATCTGTTTGCAAACACTTTTATCGTTCATAACTGTGTCGCATAAATCGAATAATTTTAAAAAATTCATAAAACTCTTCCCACGTGACATGTGCATGAGAAACAAAATGCAATACAACCCGCATGTTTCAGTATAATATCCTTGGAAACGATATGGGGACAAAATAATCTCAGGCACACCTAGTTGTGCTATGAACTTCACAATTACCGAATCATTCCATGGCAGAAATCCGAGTGAGTCAAAATAGTACATTTTTTCCATAGTTTTAAAATAGATTGCAAACCAATGAATCCCCTCACCCCCACAATGTCGGTGTTAACGATAATCCCGTACCAGTTTCTCGTACTTGGCAATATTTCATTCTTCGCAAACACCGATAAATTTTGAGCGTGTGAAACGGTCACTTTTCATCACTCTCTGATTGTATTCGCATCCATTTTAAAAATCTGTGACGACGTTCCTGAAACGATCAATCTCTATTAGTGCCTGTGACTCGAGATACACGAGTGCACTTATAGGCGCGTCTATAGGTTGGCAAACTCCAACCTGACTGAGATGTTCCCACTTTGTTGTGGGGTTAAATGGTATCTGTGCCTGCAGACAAGTCAGGCGTAATATCAAATGAATAAATGTTAAATTCTTCGACAAATTCTTTCTGCGTTACACCAAAACCAAGTTCATCACAGGCGCCTGTATTATGAGCCAGACTACTATATGCTCTCGCGCAGAGCGGGAACACAGCGTCTGATGAGTAGTCCGTATTCATTGCCCCCCAGAGCGACCATTTACGTATAGAGTAATATTTTTAAGGCCGAAATTCTCGAATTTAAAGGCACTCTTTTATATTTTCCATTCGTCGAGGCGTGGTCTGCATTCCAATTAATATCCTTTTAGGTAGGACTCCAAGAGCAACGTTTTCTAGTTGCTTCGATGCCAGCCCTGCGGGGACCGTGTACAGCTTGATTTGTACCCTGTTAATTGGATATTTTACTGTGGCGTGTATTAAGTCTTTCTCAATTTCTATTTGCTTTGGGGAACTTAATTTCACTCGGCGTATACGCAAATACGTTTCCATGATGTGTATCACAACGGGTTTCGCGCCTTCTTCTTGATCAGTCCCCAGATTTATGCAGATCTCAGGATTCGTGCGGGTAAGCTTCAACTTCATATCCACCCCGTTCATAAGCAACTTCTCCTGGAATGTAAAGTCTGTATGCAGGCGCCCAAAACATTCATATATCTTTTTTTTAGAATTTTTAAATTTATCCTTTATTCCATTTTCATCTTTAGTGTGGTAATACCCCTCGGCGGTTAAAAAGGTGTCCTTCGCTTCTTTTGAAAAGTTGAGGACATTTTCCAGATAGGCTCGAAGGTGGTAGTACCCAGTACCTGCCGAGATGTTAGCCTGATTTAAATACACTTCACACTGGCTGAATATGGAGTGTAAAAAGTTGGTTTCAGGGTAGGCAGCGTAACTATCATCGCAGTCCGTTCCATCAGAATGGGCTACGCGTAGTTTAGCATACATGTGCATGCAACTCGGGTCAAAAAAGTAAGGGCCTGAGCTGGGTATCACGAATTCTATAGGGGCACTGGGTGAACTAATTGTGTTTAACGGGTTAATTGTAATAAAGTCACTATGCTCAATAGAGACCTGGGTGGGGGCATATCAAAGAGGGACAGTTCCGATTTACAGCATTGTGAACTACACGGATGGATGAAACGTGCCATGACGAGTCAGAAAGTGCCACCTCCCTCGACAGAGTATTAGTCAACCTATGATTCGTGAGAGTAGCGTCCTCAGCTTATATCAGTTAAAAAAATGATCAGCCATAGGTTTCATACGCTTAGAGCACTTCTTTTTTGATTTCCTTTTACGTTTAACGCCACGTGATGGTAACCCCTTCTTCCTGGCAGATCTCTTCTTTCCGCCACGTGTTGGTAACCCCTTATTCCTGGCAGATCTCTTCTTTCCGCCACCACGCATATTTCTCTTTGCATTTTTGAGGATCTCATCCCGTGTACGTTTTAATTGTTTTTTTAGAGCTTCTTTAGGATTAGTGCCCCCATTATGTCTTCTGCCGCGTTAAAACCTGTTTGTAACGCCTTCCGCCCTAGGTACCTGGCCCCCCTCTTCAACAGTGGGACAGCGGTGCGTAGTATGGATGAAAAAATGGACCCAAGTCCACTTCCACGCTGGTACCTCACTCCTCGGAATACTGTGAACGGCCTTCGAGTCATTATAAACGACGAAAGTGTAGTTTCACTGTTAAGCTCCCATCACCGAATGGGAAATTTTTTCCCTCAATCGTCCTTATATATCGAGATGTTGGTTAATAGATTAGTCGCAACATTCACATAATGGGGCTTGTCATATGTAATGCTCAAACTTTTCCCTCTATGGTGGGGATGTGTGCAATGCGCAGCAGACGTGCCTGGGTGTCCCCAACAAATTGGTGCTCTACAATATTGCTGTAAATATAGCACATGTCTGGGGGAGAGCTTTCACCAATTTCTCCATCTTCAATTGATACATTAAGCTGGACAAGTCATGCTGTGCCTCGTGAAAGGTATCTCTTTGGAAGGCTGCGCTATATCGGTCCTCAGCCACAATTGTGAACAGCTCTTTATCTTTAATATTTCTACTAAGCGTTGACTTTAGCTTCAATGTGCAAGCGGTCTATGTTTACGACTTCAAAAAGTAAATCGTTTGTCAAGTACGACTTTTCAAGACTCTTGTTTAAACCCGTCACAATGTCCATGGCTGTATCATAATGCCCGATTCCTAGCGATACATTTATGCTATAGTACCGTCCTCACCGCACAGGGTTGAGCGTATAGTGCTGTCTAAGTTATGCCTAATTTTTCGCATTCATCGGCTTCTAAGGATCAGAAATATGATTTGTTCATTTTCAAGAGTTAAAAATTTGGTGGATAACTGAAGTTCACATAACCCCACCTCATACGAATCACGCTCCAATTCAATGGGCCCATGGAGTTCTGTCACAAAGTTGGCGAGGGTGTTGTTAGGATGTACAGACAGGGAGAGGAGGACGGGAGTGACGTAGAAATGGTTAGGAGCCATGCTGAATACTATTTAAGCTTCATTATTGCATCAGCTTTTATATAGGTGTTGAAGCTTTCTGGGTACCCTAGCCATTTCACCAGGTACATTTTTCTCTTTCCTGAACCTTTGCTTCCTATAATTTTCTCAATTTTAAACACTTTTTCCTAAATTAAATGCCACTTTCTGCAACTCCTCGCGGTAAAAGCCTCCTGAGATCTCTTCCCCATTCAAATCTTCAATGTAATACATCATTATCTCACCTTTAGGCCTCATAGCCCTAACTTTAAAAATCTCACGTGTCCATCCTTGCTCAAATCCCTTCGCGAATTTATTCCCGAACGCGACAGCCTTACATAATCATTGATTTTGAAGCGCAGAGTGTGGTGGTCCATCTCTTCTCACCTCTGGGCGCGTACCTCTTTCTAAAACCTCGTTAGGTGTTGTCCAATCGTGCGATGGTGTGAGCGGTTGTAGGATGAAGCCAATGACCAGAACGTTATATATCTGTATGTGTTTTTATGTGTAAAATAGCGGTGCATGCGTTCCTTTATGGTACGTTGAACTCTTTCAGCTAAAGAAGCCTTATGTATAGAATTGGTAGTGTAATAGCTGATATTAAACTCTGCCAGCATGTTCTGAAAAGCGCGTCCTATAAATTCTTTCCCCATATCCGTACAAAAATAGCCAGGAATCCTGTTTTCTTTCAACATCAACGTTTTGGTCGCTTTAGCAACTGTTTCAGGCGATTTATTTTTCAGGGGAATTAACCACAGGTATCTAGAGAATACGTCTATTATGAATAGGATGTAGCGGTAACCATCGTTATACACTGAATATCTTTGCATGTCTGTTAAATCCGCCTGCCAAATAGAGTCAATCGAGGCAGCTGTTGTCTTGGCCGTTTTAAACCTTTTTCTCACCGGTTTATGAAGTGTATAAGCATCCTGTTCCCGCAAAAATCTCTCAACATCTTTTTTCCTTACACCGTAAACACCTCTGTACAGTCTATTAACGCCACCATAGGAGGCGGGGTTAGAAATGTCATAATAGCGTTTACTTAATATTAGCCATTTGCGTATTTTAGAGGCACGTGGATAAGGCTGGCCGTTTGTTCTCTTCTTTCTCCTCTTCAGAGACACTGCTACTGCAGTTGTGACACATGCGTGACTTGATCCAAGTCTTTTAACCTATTCAGATTACCTATCAATGTTTTGGGTACATTTATTTGTTGTAGTCTTGCTTTAATATGCTTCCATCCTGTTGGTGAGGGTCTGTCCCACTTTCTCACCAGATCATGAACAATATCAACGATATTGGAACCTTGTACCCTTGTTCCTTCAACAATGACCTCGCCTGTATCGGTCCACTGTATGATGGGGTCCTCACTCAATAGATTATAAAGACTTAACCCTTTATTCCTCAATGTATGTGGGAGGCTGTTTTTTAGCACATGTTCGATGTGTTGTGTTCCGTTGTTCTTTGGCTGGCCAGGTTCTGTGTCGCTATGCTCAGCACTACTCGAGCTGTGCCTCACGGGGTACTCTGTAGGCTGCTTATAATCTTCGTACTCATGAAGAAATTTCTGCAAAGCCTCTTGATACAAGATCCTTTTCTCATCAGGTGACTTTTCACTGTTTAATAGGGCTAGCAACTCGTTTTCCATTCTTTTAAGCCTACTTTTACGGGGTTCTAGAACCGTGTCTGGAGTCTTTGAACTTTGTAATGAAGCATACACCTCGTGCGGAATCACAACCACCTTCTTCATTATATTAATCTAGTCAGTAAAGGCCCCAAAACTGAAAATAAGATGGGCAGGAATGATCCTCCTCTTTGTACAATAATGCGCTTTTTCTTACCCACAGTTTGACTTTTATGAGCGAGCGCTCGTATTATTCTTGTAACGACGTAAGCGAGTCTTCTGAGAGGGTTTCATTGGTACATTACATTTTATAACATTAAGACAGATTTCACAGATGCATTTTAAAAGTCAGAGTCGATATTTTTAACAAACATCTGTTGCAGCGTCCGGGCAATCGTTGATAGATTTTTATTAATTCACGGTATTTCTTTAGCCTATTTGTCATTAGACCGTATAATGCAGGCCTCTCAAAGTAGTATAGCCTTCAATATGGACAACTTCATGGTAAATATTGACCGTGTATTCCGTGTTGCGGGTCATAGTGCCACACCTTATACTCAACTTCAATTCTCAGGCCATTTTTAGACGACATATAAACGTCGATCGTGGTTGCGGCTTTATAGCAATAGTCTTAGCACGTATGTTTACTGTACTAAATACACGGACCCAAAAAATTTGGTTGCCTACGGTAGTGGAGAGTGCCCGTAAACTAGCTGTAGACTGTAAACTTGAGTTTGACTGTGATATGGGTCCTGAAGAGCTGAGAAGGGTAGAACAGGAAATGAATGTTCGTATAGTTGTATTTGGACTGGATGATCGTCGTAGAACTGTGTATGTTTTTAAAAGCTGTGTGAGATATCGTACAAGACCCCTACTTATTTTAGGACTGTCAGGGACAACGTATCTCCCCATCCGTAATATAAGGGACCTTTACGCGAGTTATGATAAAAGTCGGAATATGGACATCATGATTTGTGTAAGGGGTGTATCGAGTTTGCGGATGATATAGCGAAACATTGTAAAGAATGTCACATGGTATGTGAGCAGTGTAAAAGCACCAAATGTGAAAGCCGCGTAGTTGAAGCTGAGAAGAGGGATTGTAATGTGTGTAGACGCACATTTTTCAATAATAACTGGTACGTGCAGGAAAATGAGAATCTGTGAATATGGTATGTTTCATATGATAGATAATTGGGGAAATTCACCCATAAATGTGATGAAATTCACTGTTCTATATACCATGAGAAATATAAGGCGTTTGAAGTAAAGCATGTATGTTATATGAAAGACGCCAAGCCTAAAAACAGCCCTTGTATAACTGTACTACGATATACTGTAGAAACATACCCGAATGCTGAAACCAAAGAGGTTATTCCGCATTTACTTGTAAGCCAGACTATCTGTGATGAGTGTATGGAGATCGAGTGTGATGAGTGTCACAAATGTGGAAAACGGACAAACGTATTTAAAACGAATGCTCACGATAGCCCTGTGAAACTCATTGTGTCCTTTATTGTCAAGTTAGCGGACAAGTTCAAAAAAATGACTGTGTATATTCTCGCCCATAACGGGGCAAAATTTGACACACAGTTCCTTTATGAGGAGTTGCTTGAGCACGAGTCCTCTAAGATACAGTATTTACAAGTGATCCCTTGAAAAGAGGCAACATACTAATACAGATACAAATAAGAGGTATTGTACAGTTTAAAGACACTTTATTATTCACACCTTGTAAATTAGCAAAGCTACCCAAGTTGGTGGGTGTAGTCGCTGAAGTTTCAAAAGGGTATTTCCCTTACACTTTCCTCACTTGCGAAACTTTAAATTACGTAAGCCTACCTCCACCCAAACATTACTTTAACTATGAATGTATGAGCACAGATGAACGTGAAGATTTTGACCGATACAACAACAGTTTTAATGAATGTAATCCTTATAATACAGCTGATGAATTGAGCGTTATTGCGTAAATGATGTGCGCGTGCTTAGAGTATGTTTCCAAGCCTTTAGAAGGATGTACATATGTCGTTTCAAATGCGATCCGTTGCAAGTCGCAACCACCATCGCCTCATTATGTTTTACGGTGTTCAAGAATAACTTCATGCCAAAAGAACACCTTAGCCATTATCCACAGAAACAACCCCCGCAGTTATGGGCACAAGGCTATTTACTTGCTCATACACCTAAAGCAGCAGACAGGTGTATACATAAAGCATGCCCGCAACACGGGTGAAGTACCCATTAAGGTTAATGGTCGTGTTTTTTGGGTTGATGGTGTAAGTGAAAACCGTGCCACTGGTGAGAAGACTGTGTACTCCTTTAACGGTTGCTGGTGGCACGGGTGCCCCGGTCCTCAGTGTGGAATCGTAGGAGATATCCACGGTAGATCGCCAGCCGACAGTCTTGCGTGGACCCGCACTCGCGATCAACTTATAGGCGCCCAGTTCACTCACAAAGTTTTGTGGGAGCATGAGTATGATGCACGGATGGAGGCAGATGGACAGTACCGTGAAGAAATAAACACGATCAAACGTTCAATGATGCTGGATCCTCTCAAATGCGGTGATAGCTTGTTCGGAGGGCGTACAAATCCCTTCAAGCTATACTTTCCGCCTACGGAGGGTGTGAAGCTCCATTACTACGACTTCTTTTTTATACCCCTACGTGATGAAGAACAATCCGTATCACGTAGGTGCACCTGAAAAAATGGTGGGTCCCGCCATACCAACCATCGAGGAGTTTTCGGCCAACTTGAATGACCGCTACTTTGGTCTCTCTTTCGTAGATGTGCTCCCCCCTCGCGATTTATGGATGCCGATCTTACCCGTCGTTATAGATCACAAGTTCATGTTTCCCCTGTACGTGAAGTGTGCAGAAGAGAACAATGGTGATTGTGACCATACACCCCACCAGCGTAAGATCAGAGGTGTATACACAAGCCCTGAACTTTGCCTAGCCGTTCGCCATGGGTATAGAATAATGAAGATACATGAGGTGTGGAGGTTTCAGAAGCTACCCAACCTTTTCACACCATATATAAATGCATTTTTGAAGGATAAAGTTGAGGCGTCAGGATATCCGCGAGGGGTTGATACCGAAGATGAAAAAAACACATTATATTCAACGTTACCGTGACCGTGAAGGTATACAGCTTGATCGTACACAAATTATAAGGAACCCTGGCAAACGATTTAGTGCAAAGTTGTGCCTAAACAGTCTTTTGGGAAAATTTGCACAGAATACGGGCAAAGGGAACGTTCATTTGGCGCAAAGTTATAGTGAAGTCTGGAATTATGCCAACGCACCCGATAAGGAGGTCATGGAGATTGTGAATGTAAGTAATACTTACATAATAAAGTACAACAATATTTCTTTTACTACTTCTTTCACCACCTTTCTCTACAAAAAAAAAAAAAAATGGTGTCAATAATCCAGCAGGGTTGAAAGCACCTTAAACAGAAAAAAACAAACAAACAAAACAACAATACCGAATTGTCCACAGACACCTCACGGGTTACAAACATTCCTGTAGCCAGCTTCACAACAGCCTACGCACGCATCAAACTTTGGGCCTATTGCATTCTCTTGGACGGCGGGTATTGTATGCCGATACAGATAGCGTGATATTCACATCGAGGAGGGGTGAATACATGCCCGCTATTGGGGAGTTCCTCGGATAGCTAACTGACGAGATGAAGGATGAGTATGGGGACAACGCATACGCCGACTCGTTTGTGTCAACAGGACCAAAAACCTATGGGGTACGGGTGAGGATAGGGGATGATACGAGGTATATCGTGAAGGCTAAGGGTATCACGCTTAACCATGCGAATCGGCGGGTCGTATTAACTTTGATTCGCTGAAGGAATTAGTGTGCTTGGAAGATGATGAGGGTGACCGCCCGCTCCAACTGACTGTAGGCACCCACAATTTTCGGGCGCAGAAGCTGGGGGGCGTGAAGGAACTTAGGGGTAGAAAGGTGTGCCGTAACACCTATAGAAACGCTACCAGGTGCCTGGTACCTATGACAACGTGCCCTTTGGATACCATAATCTTTGATATGTCTATTGTTAACTTTTTTATTACACGTATTTGTAAATATATATATCCTGAATATTTCGTTTATTAAATAAAAATCGTGTTTCAAATAGCGTTTCACTTTCTCCTTTGTGTGTGTGTGTACAGTAAAAAGCTAAGCCACGCCCACTGTAAGACCGGCAACGTGAGTCATGCCGCAACCTGAGCAGGCCTTTATCCCTGCGTACTCAGTTGACATCTGTACACCCTTGAGCTCAGACGTGTATTCTCACGCACAGAAGAAAAATAGTAATGGCTACCTTTAATATTGCGTGTTCAACATTTATGAAGTGGTATTCTGCAAAGTGCATAGATGTTGTGGATACTGAAAAACTCCCTATTCCCCCCTCCTTTGCCTCTTTTGAGGCCGCATTGAGCCGTGCGAAGGATCAAGGAGTGTAGATGCACGGTCAACGGATTCATCCGTGATATCGATGATGGGGTGCTGTACATCGTCGTCATTCACGGTTCTGTGGAAGAAGAAAACAAAATATAAGGAGCAGCACTCGTTATTTGTAATATTTTGTAAATGACCCACTTTGGGGTGTGACGTGTTAGAAATGGAATCTGTAGAAAAATTCAGGTTCACGAGCCAGTCCACATGTATTATATCTGGACCTACAGGATGTGGTAAAACGGTGTTTATGCTTAAAATCATTAAAGAAAAGGGAGAGATGTTCTCAAAATTTGTGCATAAAGTTATATGGTGCTATTCGACGTATCAGTGTTCAATGAGTACCAAGATGATGTTTTGTTCCACAAGGGGGTCTATGACGTTAATTCGTTAAAGGGAAATGAACATACAGTCATCATAATTGACGATCTCATGTTGGAGATGGATAAAACGTTTGCCGAGACATTTACAGTATTCTCCCACCATCTTAACATAAGCTTGTTCTTCATCAATCAGAATCTATTTTTCAAAAATAGATACATGCGCGATGTGTCGCTAAATATGCAATATCTGGTCTTATTCGCGCAACGTAGAGATGTATCACAAATTGGGGTATTAGGGGTATTTAGAAAGAGGTCACAAACCAGCGTTATGGATATTTGCTTTGTGACCTTCATCCGCGAAACACGTTTAGGGTGCTTCTAAGAACGAATATATTTCCAAGCGAACCTGAAACGGTGTACATTCCAGAATGACGAATAGGCTAAAGAAATACAGCGAATTAATAAAAATCTATCAACGACTGCCTCGGGCACTGCAGCAGATGTTTGTTAAAAATATCGACTGACTTTTTAAAATGCATCTGTGAAATCTGTCTTAATGTTATAAAATGTAATGTACCAATGAAACCCCCTCAGAAGACTTGCTTACGTGTTACAAGAACATAATACGGGCGCTCGCTCATAAAAGTCAAAATGCGGGTAAGAAAAAGCGCATATTGTACAAAGAGGAGGATCGTTCCTGCCCATCTTATTTTCAGTTTTGTGTCCTTTACTGATTAGATTAATATAATGAAGGTGGTGGTTTTGATTCCGTATGAATCAAAGTTGAAAGATCCCAGACGCGGTTCTAGAATCCTGTAAAAGTAGGCTTAAAAGAATGGAAAACGAGTTGCTAGCCCTATTAAACAGTGAAACGGCACCTGATGAGAAAAGACTCTTGTATCAAGAGGCTTTGCAGAAATTTCTTCATGAGTACGAAGATTATAAGCATCCTACAGAGTACCCCGTGAGACACAGCTCGAGTAGTGCTGAGCATAGCGACACAGGACCTGGGCATCCAAAGAGCAACGGAACACAACACATCGAACATGTGCTAAAAAACAGCCTCCCCCATACATTGAGGAATAAAGGGATGTCTTTATAATCTATTGAGTGAGGACCCCATCATACAGTGGACCGATACAGGCGAGATCATTGTTGAAGGAACAAGGGTACAAGGCTCCAATATCGTTGATATTGTTCATGATCTGGTGAGAAAGTGGGATGGACCCTCACCAACAGGATGGAAGCATATTAAAGCAAGACTGCAACAAATAAATGTCCCCAAAACATTGATAGGTAATCTGAATAGGATAAAAGACTTGGAACATGCATCGCACGTGTCACAACTGAGTACACCTTCGCCCCCAGCAGCGGCAGTGTCTCTGAAGAGGAGAAAGAAGAGAGCAGGCGGCCAACCTTATCCACGTGCCTCTAAAATATGCAAATGGCTAACGTATTAAGTAAGCTCTATTATGACATTTCTAGTCCCGCGTCCTATGGTGGCATTAATAGATTGTACAGAGGTGTTTATGGTGTAAGGAAAAAAGATGTTGAAAAATTTTTGCGGGGACAGGATGCTTATACACTTCATAAGCTGGTGAGAAAAAGGTTTAAAACAACCAAGTCAACAGCTGCCTCGATTGACTATTTCGCAGGCAGATTTAACAGACATGCAGATATTCAATGTATAACGATGGCTACCGTTACATCCTATTCATAATAGACGTATTCTCTAGATACCTGTGGTTAATTCCCCTGAAAAATAAATCACCTGAAACAGTTGCTAAAGCGGCCAAAACGCTGATGTTGAAAGAAAACAGGATTCCTGGCTATTTTGGTACGGATATGGGAAAAGAATTTATAGGACGCGCTTTTCAGAACATGCTGTCAGAGTTTAATATCAGCTATTACATTTCCAATTCTATACATAAGGCTTCTTTAGCTGAAACAATTCAACGTACCATAAAGGAACGCATGCACCGCTATTTTACACATAAAAACACATACAGAAATATAAACGTTCTCGGTTCATTGGCTTCATCCTACAACCGTTCACACCATCGTACGATCGGTACAACACCTAACGATTTTAGAAAGAGGCAAGCGCCCGAGAAGAGACGGAGTGCCGCCACCACCACACACTGCGTGTTTCAAAATCAATGACTATGTAAAGCTGTCACGTTCGGGGAATAAATTCGCGAAGGGATTTGAGCAAGGCTGGACACGCGAGATTTTTAAAGTTAGGGCTATGAGGCCTAAGGGCGATATATTGATGTATTACGTTGAAGATTTGAATGGAGAAGAGGTCTCGGAAGTCTTTTACCGCGAGAAATTGCAGAAAGTGGTATTTAATTTAGGAAAAAATGTATAAATTGAGAAAATTATAGGAAGCAAAGGTTCAGGAAAGAGAAAAATGTACTTGAAGTGGCTAGGTTACCCAGAAAGCTTCAATACCTATATAAAAGCTGATGCAGTAATGAAACTTAAATAGTATGCAGCATGACTGTCTGTACACCCTAACAACACACTAGCCAACTTTGTAACAGAGCTCGATGGACCCATTGAATTGGGTCGTGATTCGTATGAGGAGGGGATATGCGAAATTCAGCTGGACACCCTCTTTTTAAATATTGATTATAAAGATACCGTTTTTACGGTTCTTAGAGACTGTCGTGAGTAAAACTGGGGGACCTTGAGTTCCTCAGGTATAGGACCTATGTCCCTATCGGGGAACGACGGGTTTCTCCCCCTCAGCATAGATTTCGAAGCAATTTACGAAGAGGTCCGGTGCTCAGGAGATCCCCCATCCCCCACCGATGTGGGAGGTGTTCTTTTTGGTCACGTGATTGACCAGTGCACTACGTCGATTAGCTGATCATTCCATTTCTAGGGCTAGGAGTCGGGGGGAATCTTCTCCCTAGCCATTAGCCTATGGATAGGCTGTATTGGGTTCCCGGAGTCAACGGGACGCGATAAGTCTTTCGGGGTACGACAACACGTGACGACCGTACCTTGCACTACGTCGGTTAGCCTATGATTCCATGAATTTGTGTAAGGCTAGGAGTCGGGGGGAAATCTAATCTAATCTTCTCCCCAGAGCCATAGGCCTTATGGATAGGCCTCGTATTGGGTTCCCGGAGTGATGGGATCGCCGATGAGTCTAAACGTGTGCCGGGGACAACCTGGAGAATTTTGCGAATGGAGCTAGTAGCCGCGCAAAGTAGCCTCTGTAGCCGTTCAATTAATTCTCGGTTCACGTCCCCGGGTACCTATCGAAGTTTGACCGTGGCTGAAAGCACCTATGAAATGGTAGACTTCTTTTGGTCAGGTGATTGACGACTGCACTACGTTGATTAGCCGATGATTCCATTTATAGGGCTAGGAGTCGGGGGGAATCTTCTCCCAAGCCATTAGCCTATGGATAGGCTGTATTGGGTTCCCGGAGTCAAGGGGACCCGATAAGTCTTTCGGGGTACGACAACATGTGACGACCGTACCTTGCACTACGTCGGTTAGCCTATGATTCCATGAATTTGTAAGGCTAGGAGTCGGGGGGAAATCTAATCTAATCTTCTCCCCAGAGCCATAGGCCTTATGGATAGGCCTCGTATTGGGTTCCCGGAGTAATGGGATCGCCGATGAGTCTAAACGTGTGCCGGGGACAACTGGAGAATTTTGCGAATGGAGCTAGTAGCCGCGCAAAGTAGCCTCTGTAGCCGTTCAATTAATTCTCGGTTCACGTCCCCGGGTACCTATCGAAGTTTGACCGTGGCTGAAAGCACCTATGAAAAGGTAGGGCCGGGGTGATCCCAGCCCGGCCGCAGACCCTCTATAAACCACTCGTTGACTTATAAGTAGCGCGTCATAGGGCCTATGACTTCGGCCAAAATTTTCCATCAATCGCGCGCCCAACGCCTCGGCTCGTCGGAGCAACTGTCTCCCCGGTGCCTATGGCGGCCCATAGGGCTAGCGATCGGCAATAAGTAGAAGATGGAAGGTCGCAGATTGGGCTCTGAAGGCGCCCAAAATCTTGTGAGTTTCAACAGATAGGTAACATCTATGCAAGGGGTGAGATTGAGTTTTAGTCCCGCCCTTCTCACAGTATCTACCAGTTGAATTAATCCCCGGAGCAATGTGATGTAGGATGCTGCCTAATCGAAATTCTCACAACTTACCCAATGGGTGTTGTAGACCGTAATGTTGTTCAAAATTATAACCGAGGGGCGATATCGCTCAGCCTTCCAAAGATACCTTTCACGAGGCACAGCATGACTTGTCCAGCTTAATGTATCAATTGAAGATGGAGAAATTGGATGAAAACTCTCAACCCCCAGACATGTGCTATATTTACAGCAATATAGTGGAGCACCAGTTTGTTGGGGATACGCAGGCACGCCTGCTACGCGTAGTTCACATCCCAACCATAGAGGAAGGAGTTTGAGTATTACATATGACATGCCCCATTATGTGAATGTCGCAACTAATCTAATAACCAATATCTCAATATATATAAGAACGGTTGAGGGTAAAAATTTCCCATTCGGTAACGGAGCTTAACAGTGAAGCTGCACTTTCGACGCACTGAGTTATAATGGACAGAAAGCCTTTCACAGCATACCGAGGAGTGAGGTACCAACGTGGAAGTGGACTTGGGTCCATCTTTTCATCCATACTACGCACTGCTGTCCCACTGTTGAAGAGGGGGGCCAGATACCTAGGAGGAAGGCGTTACAAACAGGTTTTAACGCGGCAGAAGACATTGGGTGGCACTAAACGTAAAGAAGCTCTAAAAAAAACATTTAAAACGTACACGGGATGAAATCATCAAAGATGCGGAAAGAAGAGATCTGTCAGGAATAAGGGGTTACCATCACGTGGCGGAAAGAAGAGATCTGTCAGGAATAAGGGGTTACCATCACGTGGCGGAAAGAAGAGATCTGTCAGGAATAAGGGGTTACCATCACGTGGCGGAAAGAAGAGATCTGCTAGGAAGAATGGGTTACCATCACGTGGCGTTAAACGTAAAAGGAAATAAAAAAGATGTGCTCTAAACGTATGAAACTTATGGCTGATCATTTTTTTAACTGATATAAGCTGAAGACGCTACTCTCACGAATCATAGATTGACTAATACTCGCCGAGGGAGGTGGCACTATTTCTGACTCGTCATGGCATGTTTCATCCATCCGTGTAGTTCACAATGCTGTAAATCGGAATTGTCCCTCTTTGATATGCCCCCTACCCAGGTCTTTATTGAATATAGTGACTTTATTACAATTAACCCGTTAAACACAATTAGTTCCCCGAGTGCTCCTATAGAATTCGTGATACCCAGCTCAAGTCCTTACTTTTTTACCGAAGTTGCATGCACATGTATGCTAAACTATGCATAGCCCATTCTGACGGAACGGACTGCGATGATAGTTATGCTGCCTACCCTGAAACCAACTTTCTGCACTCCATATTCAGTCAGTGTGACGTATATTTAAATCAGACTAACATCTCGGCAGGTACGGGGTACTATCACCTACGAGCCTATCTGGAAAATGTCCTCAACTTTTCAAAAGAAGTGAAGGACACCTTTTTAACAGCCGAGGGGTATTACCACACTAAAGACGATAGTATAAAGGATAAATTTAAAAATTGTAAAGAAGATATACGAGTGTTTTGGACGCCTGCATACAGATTTCACATTCCAGGAGAAGTTGCTTATGAACGGGGTGGATATGAAAATAAAGCTTACCCGCACGAACCCTGAGATCTGCATAAATCTGGCGACTGACCAAGAAGAACACGCGAAAACCGTTGTGATACACATCATGGAAACGTATTTGCGTATACGCCGAGTGAAATTAAGTTCCCCGAAGCAAACAGAAATTGAGAAAGACTTGATACACTGCACAGTAAAATATCCAATTAACAGGGTACAGATCAAACTATACACGATCCCCGCCGGGCTGGCATCGGAGCAGCTAGAAAACGTTGCTCTTGGAGTCCTACCTAAAAGGATATTAATTGGAATGCAAGACCACGCCTCGACGAATGGAGAAATAAAAAGTGCCTTAAAATTCGAGAATTTCGGCCTTAAAAATATTACTCTATACGTAAATGGCATCGCTCTGGGTTGGGTAATGAATATGGATTACTCAACAGATGCTGTGTTCTCGCTCTGCGCTAGAGCATATAGTAGTCTGGCTCATAATACAAGTGCTTGTGATGAGCTTGGTTTTGGCATAACGCTGAAACAATTTGTGGAAGGATTTAACATTTACTCTTTTGACATTACGCCAGACTTAACTGCTGGCGTAAATACACATTTAAGTCCATAACAGAGCGGAAACATCTCAGTGAGGTTGGAGTTTGCCAAACCTATAGACGCGCCTATAAGTGCACTCGTGTATCTAGAATCACAGGCACTAACAAAGGTTGATCGTTTCAGGAGCGTCACCACAGATTTTTAAATGAATGCGAATACAATTCAGAGAGTGATGAAAAGTGACCGCTTCACGCGTTCCAAATTTATCGGTGTTTTGCGGAGAATGAAATATTGAAGCTGGCTAGTACGGGGTTATCGTTAACACCGACATTGTGGGTGGTGAGGGTATTCATTGGTGTGCAATCTATTTTTAAACTAAGGAAAGAATGTACTATTTTGACTCACTCGGATTTCCACCGTGGAATGACTCGGCAATTATGAAGTTTATAACGCAACTAGGCGTGCCAGAGATTATTTGGAATCCATATCGTTTCCAATGATATTATACTGAAACATGCGGGTTGTATTGCATTTTGTTTCTCATGCATATGTCACGTGGGAAGAATTTTATGAATTTTTTAAAATTATTCGATTTATGCGACACAAATATGAACGATAAAAGTGTATGCAGACAGATAAAAAAAAAGTTCCCATATGTTAGCACCCCCTGTAATGTGTAGTAAGGTGTATATCTATATTGTGTAAAGCTGTATATACATTTGTAACTGTAGCCATTAAGATTTATGTAACGGGCACTGACCCTTTTTGTACATGTTTTCTGCTATTTAATAAATGAAAATATATTGGGTTTTGTTCTTATCCTCAAAAATACTTACATTAGCTCCTCTACAAACTGGCACTCGCTTGATCGGATGAGTCAATGCCACGACTTCTGTATCCAGATCGCTGGGTTGGGTAGGCGGGGAAGCTACCACTTCATTTATCACCCTTTTGCCAAAAGTGGCTATAATACGATCTAGCTCCGTTTCGGTCCTGTAATTAAAATAAATGTCACGAGTTTGAATACAGATAATTCATTTTGTGTCCAACAGCGTCGTTAGCTTCACGAGAAAATTATTGTTAAAACCAATATATATACAGGGGTTAGACAAAATAATATGAACACCCGCCGATTTCACTGGTTATCTTTACGGACTGCTCAGACACAAAGTAAACGGTCAAATGACTGGCAAACCTATTTAAATGCGTAACAGAGTGTATACGTCATGTTATAACCCTCACGTTGTTTTTACAGATCTGAGTGAATTATGAATTAGCAGTTATGAAAGACCTGTCAGACTTCCAAAGAGGGCAAATTGTCGGAGCGCGGATGGCTGGTGCATCGGTGACGAAAACCGCTCAGATGTTCAATGTATCCAGAGGAACTGTCTCTATGGTCATGTCTGCATACCAAAACCATGGAAAGACAAGCACCGACAAATGCAATAGTGGACGCAAGAAGAAGCTGTGTGATCGAGACCGCCGGGTGCTAAAGCGCATTGTGACAAAGAACCATAGACCACAGCTCCAAAAGTGACTGCAGAGCTTAACCAGCATGCAAGCCCGGTATCGACCACAACTGTACGTCGCGAGCTCCATGGAGCTGGATACCATGGGAGGGCTGCAATTGCCAAACCCTTCCTTTCGCGCATCAACATTGAGCGGCGCAGAAAATGGTGTAATGACCATAAGAATTGGTCAATGGACCGGTGGAAGAATGTAGTCTACTCCGACGAATCCTCCTTTATGCTATTTCCATGTTCCGGTCGAGTTTACGTCTGGAGACAGCCTAAAGATGCTTATGACCCCGACTGCCTGACCCCAACCATTAAGCATGGAGGCGGATCTGTGATGGTTTGGGCAGCAATATCGTGGAATACTCTTGGCCCAGCTGTAGTACTGCATGGTAGGGTTAACGCCCAGGTCTATCTTAATATTGGCTGACCAGGTCCATCCCATGGTCCAAACGCTGTTTCCCAATGGCGGCGCCGTCTTCCAGGATGATAATGCACCAATCCACACCGCTGGGTCGTTAAAAACTGGTTTGAAGAGCATGTTAGTGAAGTAGAACGCTTGGATTGGCCTCCACAATCCCCGGATCTTAACATTATCGAGCATCTGTGGTGTCAGTTGGAGCAGCAGGTCAGAAGCCGATTCCCACCGCCGGCGTCTTTGGAGGAACTGGAGCAGGGTTTGCTCGAAGAATGGCTCAGGATTCCTCTAGCCACTGTCCAAAAGCTGTATGAATCAATTCCACGACGCATTGCAGCTGTTATTGCCGCTAAAGGAGGACCAACTCCATATTAAGAATAAAAACCGCCATTTATCAAGGTGTTCATATTATTTTGTCTAACCCCTGTATATGTATATATACCGAAATAATCACGAAGCAAACAGACAAAAACAATGGGAATAATTTTACGTTGTAGAAAAAATCAGAATAAAAGGAAATTAGGCTACCAATTATAAACGAGAAAATACATCTTTAAATTATCGAGAAAAATATTATTGAAGCTCCATATATATAATATATATATATATATATATATATATATATATATATATATGACGGAACAGACAATAATTAAACATTTTTCAAAACGCGTTTATTGACATTTTTTATATGCTAACGCTGAGTGAACGGCAGAATATAATCACTTACATTTCAGTTGAATTGCCTGTAGGATCTTCCACTGCCTCGCAATTTTCAGCGACACTCGGGTAGATAAAAATTCGTCCTGGTCTATAGCATTGAAGAGGTGTAGCGCTGCGTGAGCGTAATTGACATCGCCCTCCATCAGGTCGGGGGTGTTGTACAAAGACAGCTGACTCATAGTGTATAATGCACTAACATGCGAGAAACTGGGTCTCTGCATTGAGATTCGCTCTTATAAGGGGGCATGTGACCAACCCACAAGCGCAATCCTTAGCACCCTATTGGCAGGCGGTGAATTTTGGGCGGTGCTTAGCGCGTAGGCCTGCATAGCAGCCAACCCGAGGTCCTGGGGCCGACCGACAGTGCTGTGATTGGCTACCCCATGAAATCTGGGCATGCCAGCGGTGAATTTTGGGCTGGGCTTGACGCGTAGACCTGCATAGCACCCAACCCGAGGCCCTGGGGCCAACCCACAGGGTTGTGATTGGTTGTCCCCATGAAGTTTGGGCGTGCCATCTGTCCAGATTCGTGGAGCCATTATCTGGATACAAATTTTATTTTTCTGTGATAATCTTAAATTCCCTATCGTAACAAACCTTGGAAAAACTTAGAGCAAATATTGGTTTAAGATTTGAGAAACATCTGCCTGTTTTTAAAATTATCTTTAAACGTGGTTGACCCATGAAATCTTTGTTTACGCTCAGATTAGGAATATTAAAATTTGGCGCCCTGACTCGGAACTGAAAAATACAGGTGCATGATTCTTCAGGTGTATGATGCACCGTGTGTTTCCGATAGCGTAACTTTGTCATTATTATTGATATTACTATTATTATGCTGAGATAAAAATATTGTGAATGTAATTTCTCGACGAGAGTCGAGAAGTTGCGATGAGTTTGCCTTTGTTTATTTATATGACAAGAAACAGAACAGAAATCGTGATGAGGTTTGTAGCTAATGATTGTGCGAGTTTTTATCAGCCTTTAGAGCCGTGTATTGTTTGTGAAACAAAATGGAGGTTTCAGCTTTGCTTACAACTTTTAGTTTGATTATCTTATCGTAAACCTTGGAATGCGTGAACATCCAATAAATCAACAAATGTATCAGAAATTCTTATCATGTCGCAAACCTTGGAGCAATCGCAAAGACAATAGTGTCTGGACATTTGGAAAACATCTATGGGGATTTCAGTTCGCACCATTATCTGCCCCTTCCTGCGCAAACAATGGAAGATATTTGCATTTAAAGATAGATTCGAAAATATGTCTCCACCACAGAAAACCTCTATTGTCATATTAAATAAATTAGACAAAATATTTAAAAGAATTATCAGGAAGAAACCATTTAAGCTCGAGAGAGACGACATAAAAACATGCCTCTTTCTAAATAAATAAATAAATAATATTAATAATGAAGCTTAAAAAATAATAAATGTTCCCTTTTATAATAGTTAACAAAAATATAAAAATAAGTTACAGATCTAAAACTTTACTTTAAAAATAAAATAAACTATATGAAATTATACACTTACAAGATTTTCAAAATTGAAATATATATATTATATATATATATATATATATATATATATATATATATATATATATTAGTAATGTAATAATAATAATAATTTCACACTTAGAACCTAGTATTGAAAATCGTATCAATGAAAGTGTGTGTGTTTGTTTCCGTACGAATTGTTCGTTTATTTTTTATTTCGCACGAATTGTTTTACCCACCTTAGACCTACGGGAGTCATTAGGGGTTTATGTTTTCTTTTTTTTTGAAATTTTCCCCGCACGAATTGTTAATTTCTTTTTTCTTTTTTTCGTACGAGTTGTTTTACACCCGCCTTAGACCTACGGTTTATATTAGGGTACCCTGGATTTAATTTCCGTACGAATTGTTCATTTATTTTTTATTTTTCATACCAGTTGTTTTACGCCCCGCCTTAGACCTACGGGGATCATTAGGGATTTATTTTCCGTACGAATTGTTAATTTATTTTTTATTTCGTACGAGTTGTTTTACACCCGTCTTAGACCTACAGGGAGTTATTAGGGGTTTATTTTTCCGTACGAGTTCATTTATTTTTTATTTTTTCGTACGAGTTTTTTACACCCGCCTTAGACCTACGGTAGGGATTTATTTTCCGTACGAATTGTTTTATCCTCACCTTAGACCTACGGGGAACATTAGGGTACCCTGCAACCATGGAAGGCCGCCTGGTTCGGGTTCGATTTAACGCGCGACGTACATATGTCAACTGATGACCGGAGGTGATGATGCCCGGAGGCACTGACTTATGGGCTGATGATGCCCGAGGCACTGGCTGATTAGGGGTCCTATAAGAGAGCGGCGGGGTGGCTGAAGGACTCATATGCGCTTCGCTCACCAAGCGAAGACCCTCTCTCTCTCTCTCTCTCTCTCTCTCTCTTAGGTTAGGTATGCCCCTTTGTGGGGTGAGGCCGTCCCACCTTCTCCCCCTTGCAACAAAGGGGGGTCCCACCAAGGGGGTGGTGGTGGCACTCTTGCAACATTTGCAATTGCATTGCACTCATACATTTTTCGCCCATACTACTTGTGCATTGCAGTGAACATGTATAACTTGCTCACCGATATCGCGTCTGATTAGCGCCTGTAATCCGCCATAGCACCCACTCATATTCGCAGCACCATCATATGACTGGGCAACAAGAGTCTCATAACAGTCAACATTACGGTCAGAAAAAGCAGACTTTACCAAACTCGGAAGCATTTCTGATGTAGTATTTGAAGCATGTTGTAGGCACAGCAAATGCTCACAAACACCACCATCCACAGCAACACGAACACAAATACTAACGTGTTCTTGATGTGATACATCAGGAGCTGTGTCAACAATGATGGACCATGCAATAGCTTTTTTGTTTTCTTTACAATTTCGATTGTTATTTTTTCTCCAATTATATCAATTATCTTCCTTTGAGTATCCTTTGTGTTCTGTGCAATTTTGAAGAAATTCATAGTCTCCAATTTTTTTTATGAATTTTCTTAAATAGAAAGTTGTTTTTTGAAAAATGGATTTAAAAATTGCTTTACTTTATGAATGGTTATAGGTCCCCCAAATTTTAAATCATAGCCAAAGATTATGATTAAAAATTTGTATTACTAATTTTAGTGATGTGTAGCAGTCATATTACTATCATTGTTGGTTTTATAATTTTAAAATTTTAAAAATTCTAAAATCTGGCCCCTGGTGCGGCGCCCTCTGAATCTCTGTTATGGCGCCCTTTGGCTAATTAATCGTCGCTGGTCGGGCCAAACCCGTTTGGCCCATATGGCCACCACGCCACTGGCCGTCGTGCTACATGTTCTTGGTTACGTGGAACAATTGTCCCTGTTCGGTATTCGGCGGTTCGAAAAACGACTTCGATATTCCTCAACTGCCGCTATGCTGTTACGATCACAGAATCCATAAATGAAATGGATATCAGCGTATTCAGCGGTGTGAACTGTTGATTCATTTTGATTGTTAACCTTAGCACAACACAGTGTCTCGTACCACAGATCAGAACCAATTGAAAGAAAGAACTGAGGACTAGTAGTGGTACCTTTCGTTAACCGAAAATACCACCAGTGCTACCATCTAGCAAATTACACACAAGTAGGAATATGTTGTTTGCACATCTTAAAACGTCCGTAGCTCCGCAACGGTTGAAAACAGCACCTATGTTATATTAACTTTTTTACTCGATATTACACCCAAAATCGCTCCTCAAAGTTTGGCAGACCGGTTGTGAAACACCCTGTATATTCTGTTTACGTTTTATCTTAAACATTTTAATGAAGAAAATTCATAACTCTCTCTCTCTCATTCAAGGCTGAGAGAGAGAAAGAGATGTACGAGACAACTATGTCATCAAAGCAACCGTCTCTCAGTGCCATTCAGAAAGAACGTCTCTTGGTGCCACGCAGAAAGTACTTCATAAAATACGGGGTATCCCATAAGTCAGTGTAAGATCAAATATAGCGATTAAATTAAATTCTACACTCATTTATGGAACACCCTATATATTAAAGTTTAAAGCTTAAAAGAAAAATTCGAATGAAATATTCAGTGAGTGTAGATGTTTGTTTGTTTGTGCGTTATGTACACGCAACAGCGCACACGTAATGAACTCATTCATGCGTACACAGATGCAGGTTGACAGAAAAATTAAATTTTTTGTTTGTGGAAACGTATATTAATTAATGTAACTCTCTTTAATTGTTAGAGAAATTTTTCTCTGAAAGGAATGCATATTACAAAATTTTTACGATAAAGTGTTATCTCTATCTCTCCGTTTATCCTGTTTCACTCGTGGAATTTGATAACGGAGAGAGTTACTCTCTATTCTCATTCTATCCCTTTTATTTATATTTTTATTTACTTAGAAAATAGATAATTGTGAAATGATCTTATTTTACTTAGTTTGGCCCTTAAACCTTACCCTTTACCGGGTTCTTAATTAAAGATAAAACAGATAATTACTTATTATTATTATTATTAATATATAAATGATGAATAAGAAATTTTTAATTAATTTACAATACATAAATGAAATAATAGTTGAAAATTAAACAATGATTTTAAATCAATGTGAAGTCATTAGATTATTGTGAAGTTAATTATTTTTATTACATTTATAAATTGATTTAATAGAAAAAATATTAGATTACAATTTCTATTCTGTTACAGTCATACAATATTACAATATATGTTATGTTAAATAATACAAATAATACCGCCAGTCAGACTATTTGTTTTATGTATCATTATGTATCCATTATGTATCCTGTATTAATCCTTAATACATGATATATAAATCACATTCAAAT
Organism: Bathynomus jamesi; assembly: GCA_023014485.1. Lineage (NCBI taxonomy): Eukaryota > Metazoa > Arthropoda > Malacostraca > Isopoda > Cirolanidae > Bathynomus > Bathynomus jamesi. Next base: position 64,580 of record JAJOZX010011023.1, read on the forward strand.
TATGATTAATACGCAAACGAACCAATAGCGAAAATACAGTGTATATTATTATTATTATTATTATTATTATTATAGATATGAAACAAATACAAAGTCATTATTGAAAATATGATATCAATACTATACAAAGAAATCAATATTAGATATGAGAGATGACCAATAAGAACTAATGTATATTTAATCTAGATTACACACGAGAAATGAATAAGTAATAGTGTAATGTATATTTAATTCTAGATTTTTATCAGTATTCCATTATTAATCAAGAATTCAACTCTTGTTTGGTTCTGCCATTTTCTTACAAGTTTGATTTTTTAACGTAGTTAAATAGATATTTTGAAGATTCCGCAATTCCTTCGGTAGAATTTTTTCAATTCTCACTCCCAGCCACGGTCCGAGATTGAGAATGCTCGAAATGAAAATTCTAAATTTAAGAAAAGTTTCCTGTTTTTGGAAAAGGTATAAAAAATAAAGTACGTAAAGCAATTTCGTGCTTCAGGGATATTTTCTATGAAAAAAATCTATTTTAAAGAGGGAAATCCCACACTGAAAATAGAATTGTATCTATTTGAGGATTTAGTCTTTAGATCTTTTGAGATTCTTACTCGGCGGATTTCTCACCCATGGACGAGGAGTGAAATGGCAATCGCAGTGAATGGAAAGAGATGCTGAATATTGAATAAGTGAATTTTACATCTTTGTTCTCGAGGATTTCTGCCATGTTGCCTGCAGGATGTTGCTAAATCTCCCCTTCCATTTACTCTATTATGCTTTTAACCCCTTTTTGCTAATTGTAACACGAGTTGGAGGTATTTTTCACGGGTATATTATCATATATCCTTCACGCCTTTGTAATAGTATATAAATTCTTGACCCCCTACTTTTCATCTCTTGATTCTGTTAATTTTACCCTCCTGGGGTAGCCTAGTGGTAAAGCGTTGAAGGTTCCCACGTGAAGCTGTACGTCCCCTCAGTTATTCTAAAACCTCTATTTACACTATTTCATTTCCTTCAGTACTGGATTACTCAAAAACTATACCAAACTCTTCCATAATAATTAGAACAGGATTTTTGTTCTTCTGTTTTGAAAACTTCTCACTACGACTTCGATAAACATTTTCCTTTTTCCTTATGAAAGTGTTAACAAAATTTTGTTTTGTGAACTCTGCATCAGTTGATATTATTACTACTAAATCTCTATAGCTTAATATGTCGGTATGATCTGCATAATGTTGCTAGTTTTCTTCTTAGTTTTTCCTTCACTGTTCGAATTTATCGTTACTAATCTTCATAATGACTTTTTACCGAGTTGTTTATCTGATTTGATTAGAATTGGTTAGATTTTCCTAATATTGGTTAGAATTTCTTAAATTTTTTGTGTAATTTTCTTCAAGGATATTTTCACAATCTTTCGTGTCATCCACGAACGATAACATATTATGTTAAGTATCTCTGTCGATTCTAGATTTATTTTCTCAAAAGTAGTATAATAGTACTTTTGCTCTTCGTTGCGGTACAGTACGAATGATCATTTAAACTTCATTCCATTTACCAGTTTATCAATATTCTTTGTGACATTTGATTTATGAAATTAAAAATTTATTTTTTGTATTTTTGTTTTGATAAGTGTTTTTCAGGTTTGTGTATTTCAAAGACTAACAGAATTCATATTTATTGCATCTGTGCTTTATTTTCTATGACAAACTTCTAAAATTTTCTTTTGTTGATATAACTGTTAGAGCGGACAAAATTAATCTTTCAGCTCCAAATCTGTATGTTAATCAAGGTAACACAGCTTCTTTCTTTCATACATACTTTTCAGTTTGGATTATGGTGTGACTAAGTATTATGATACTTACAAACGATAGGATTACTTGACACTCAGTCATTCCCATTCGCGGTAAAGGTACCAAATGACAGTGATTAATATTTCCTAACCTAACAACCTAATCTAACCTAACTTGGACCAAAGTAGGAAAGTCGATCGATTTGAAAATTTCCTCCTCTGAAATTCTCTCCCACCAATTTCTCCTTCTTGGTCACGGAATGAAATTGGAATCACATTGAGTGAGATAATACTAACGGTCATTCTGCCGCAATATGTCTCGTGGTTATGTAAAATACTTTCTTTTCCTTAGAAACTTAGAGAGTATCCAGGAAATCAATATCTTGAATCAAGTTTTAGTTTAAACCAATACTTATAGTTTCGTGTACCATTTCCTTAAAGGCATTTATTCGTACGAGTTATATCTTTATTTCAGGGGGAAATAAACAATGAAATAAATTATCCATTTAGCATTTAACATGTGTTTTGGGTCATTTGTTATTCATAGGTTTTTATCTTGTAAGGGACACATATTTCCTCTGATCACATTGACGTCTTCCCTTTGTGAAATTATTCTAAATTAATTTTTATGTATAAACTCTCCAAATCATCATCATCATCATCTTGTTCTTCCTTCTTCTTCTTCCTTCTTCTTCTTCTTTCTTCTTCTTCTTCTTCCTTCTTTTCTTCCTTCTTCTTCTTCTTCTTCTTCTTCTTCTTCTTCTTCCTTCTTCTTTCTTCTTCCTTCTTCTTCTTCCTTCTTCTTCTCTTAAAACAAGGTACATTGCAAGAGGAAGTCTGCATACTCGTACGTGTATTTTTATTATTTTCTATTTTCCTCTTTTTCTATAATTTCTCATCTCGTTATTTGCATCTTTTTCACAAGTCCTGTTTGCTTTATCGGAATAGTGTTCGAGTCTTTGAACTATTTCTTTTCTGCCTTTTGGGAATATACATTCTAATAACATCGGTTTTATTTCGTTCTCCATTATCGAGAACCATTTTCTTTTGACATTTTTTTCGTAAAACAAAACTTTCAAGAGTTATTTTTATTTTTGCATTTATGATTTTTTTTTTTTTTTTTTTTGTCTATTGGTTTGAATTCAATTCAGTTTTACAAATATGCCATCTCTTTCTTTTCAATTTTTTTATGTCCTCTTTCAACTAATTCCATTTGCACTTTTTTGCAAAGTTATGGTCAAGAATTTCAACATTAATTACCAGGTAGCCGTTATTTATCATAATCCGATCTGATACACTCTCCTTTCGTGTTGTCCCCTTTGGAGTAAGGAGTAACTTTTGGAGTAAGGTTTTTTTTTTTTTTTCGAATGATTGTTAATAAGATTTGCTTGAATTTGATCATCTACTGATGTACTGTATATACCATAAACAAAAATGCGTACCACGTTCAAAGGTTAAGGACCCCCACCAACTAGAATCATAAATTTAATGTATTATCAATTTCATTCAGGAAAAAAAAAAATGCTAATTCTTTTTTTTATTTTTCCTTCGTAAAAAATGTATTAATTCTTTAAATTCTCTTCTAAAAACAAACCATTTTTTATTTTTATTTTAGAGTTTCCAGTATAATTTCCCCATTTCTATTTCGCATCGAGCGACTCCCTTTTCTCTTATAAACAAATTATTTCTGTATACCTTTGTTTCCCCTCATTATAAGTTCTGTAGAAACTGGAAGTTGTAAGTTGTATTTGGCTGTATAATTTTTGTATACTCGCATCTGTTGAGAAAAAAGATTATTAATTATTCCAGGTAATTTACCTGGCTGGTGTGTGCCATTTGAAATTACTCCTCGAGTTCTTTACATTATTTCAATAGCTATCTGAATTTAATGAGTGTGTGGTGTGAGAAGGCAACTGGACATAAGTGAGGTAGTGTGTGATAATTCATAGATATAATGGGGTAATTTTTGTTGTGAGGTAACACTTTTGATACCTCGAAATATTAAAAAAAAATTATATAAAAAATCTTGGAACATTTTTATTGTCAGAAAAATATGTTAGTTAGTAAGGTTTGGTTAGGTTAGTAAGGTTTGGTTAAGTTAGGTTAGGCTAGATTAGCGACTTCGCTATTTAATGACTTAAGAGAAAACAACTTTTCGAACCCTCGTTCCGTCCAAAATACTTATCACAACTTTCTGGGTTCGAAGGTACTAAGGTTAGGTTAAATTAGATATATGGATTTAAAAAAAAGTCGGTACCTCGCGTATGCACATTGTGTGGGGGGTGGGGTGCCTGTTTGCTTGCTTGAAGATATTGTTATTTACAGTTGACTGAATAATGAAAACAAACCTGAGGGACAATCGCAAATGGGCAGTTTTTGTGCATCAGATTCAAATTTTTGGTGTCAGTGAGTTGGAGGCTGGACCTGTCGTTGAATTACCGAGGGTGCAGCTTTTGATATCATTGTAATTAATGAGGAGGATATTGATGATGATGTGTTCGGTATTGAGAGTTTTGTTGCAACTCTTATTATTATATTATATTAGTATTAATCTGTTGATTATGGTGGTTGGTTCGAATGATATACGCTGTGGTCATAAATTAGCTTTACAAATTCAATGCAGTTTTCAATTGAATTTGTAAATTATATTTATGAACACCCTGTATATTTTCATGAGAGGCGTGATTTTGCGCGTTTGGGAAAGTATCCTGCGTGGTCTTTCGTAAGAAGGCGAGATGTTTGTTCTTTCAAGTCAGTTGTAAACGTTGTTTTTATCGTTATATTTTTGCTTTTGCCGATAGACCCAGTATGGGTAGCATGCGGTTGGTTGGGTTGGTTGGTTCATTTTACGTCGTTCCTCTACTTTAACTGAGCACATTCAGTGAGACGGGAAGTAATGCCACCAACCGAGAAAAATGAGTTCTCCCTTTAAAAGGAACTGGCTCGAGTTAAATACATTACGTGCAGCGGTTCATCACTGTACCCCACCCTTTCCCAGTTTCTAAAACTGGCCTGGGTAGCTTGCGAATGTAATGACTCGTGTTTCGTCCTCTCTCTCTCTCTCCTCTCTCGAACCGGGTCTGGTATCAGAGCATTATGTGCTCTCAAATGATAGCCTGTTTTTACTGTTTTTTATTTACGCGTTTTTAATAGAGGGAATTCTTGCGAGTCAAAGCTCCAAATAGCTATATAATAAATTTATTTTCGGAATCCATTCCTCTCCCACCTTCTTTCTTTTGTTCCTATTCCTCCTTTTTTTTTTTATTCTTCATTATAAAAGAGCGCTTGCAGGTAGGGCTACTCAGGATAGAGTAGAAGTAGTAGTGTTTCTTTTTGACTAAGGGGATAACCCATGTTAACCCCATTGGTAGAGCGTGAAACTTGATGGGAACTCTCGGGAGTAAAAACCTCTGAATAGACTTTCAGCTTCAGGGAAGCTACTTAACTAGAGTAGACTTTTAGTTTTAAAAGCGTGTAAGAGAATTTCGTAAAAAAAAAAGGGGGAAAAAATTTTACATAATGTACACTGTCGGGTAATTTTTAAATTGTGAGGTGTGTTAGCCAATTGGAGGGTGCCTCTGGATCAGCGCTTCCTTATCTAAATAATTCGTACGCGAAGCGTAGAAATTACATTATGATAAATCTTTTTCTTAAAAAAAGGGGAAATTACATACATGATGAAAACTTTCGTGGGAATTCTTAAATTGGGGTGTGCTAACCGGAGGGAGCTGACTCTGAACCAGTCCCCCCCCCCTTCTTATCTAAATAATTCCAGTGCGAAAGATGCACTGTAATGAATTATTTTTTAAAAGTTTATGAGCACGATGACTTTGGCATTCATCGAAGAAGTGATACACCGATGAAATGATGACTTCTTTTATGTAATAATTAAATAATAAAATGTTAAAAACATATACTGTGTAGATTAGATTAGTTTTATGCAATCCTTTATTTTCTACTGTCATTTAATGTGTAACTGAATACACTAAATAATTGTATGCATGGTGTGAATAAACTCTGAAGCTAGTCTTTTCATTATACCTCTTCCTACCTTCCTATAATCTTCTTTCACAACAATCTCCCGTCAGCAGTGGCTGGTGCAGGAGTACGAAGCAGGAGTTGGAAACGGGTCAGCGGTCACTTGGAGGTTAATTCAAGACAGGTCGGGGTGGGGTCACGGCTCACGGGTCATGAGGTTGACCCGCCTCACCTGGTAGCGGGTCGAGGCGGGTCAATGCTGTGGTTAGGTGAGGCGCAAATTTCCAGTCAAATTTTATTTAAAAATTCTTATGTTTTTGCGTGTTGACAGCTTGGAGTTATAATTACATATCAGTTTGTCAGCTTATCGGTAGGAATCAACTTGTATTTGTGTATAAAAATAAAGATTTTGTATTTTGAAATAAAGTCTACTTTATTATGTATTTTGAAAAATGTTTTCTTCAATGTATTGTTTAGGCCAGCAGGTTTGCCGGGTCAGTGGGTCACGGGTCACAGGTCAAAAATGATGATCCGTTTCCAACTCTGGGACGAGCCTTGTCTGTTCTATATTTTGCTGCTTCTATTATTTCTGTGTGAAAGCTTCACATGTCTATCACTGTAAGCATGGTACAGTATAAGTTTTCAGTATTTTTTATTTTCATATGCTGTTTCTAGTTTTTCTTTATTTCCTCTACTTCTTTCTTGGGCTAACTTAGAGTGGATCTTTGGGTTTTTGTTTGCCCCTCTCTCTCTCTCTCTCTCTCTCTCTCTCTCTCTCTCTCTCTTACACACACACACACATTGCCCAAACAACCATTTTTATGTAAATAGGCTGTGTTTAGGTCACAAAGAAAATGTACATGTCGAAATAGTTTACCGATCGTGAAAAATGCTTCGTACATTAATGCTCGTGAATTATTACTATTTACCCTTGGTCGTGTCAGTGTACAATTAAAGTGCGGTCAAATTTAGAACTAAAAAGTTTAAAATTTTGGGCTTGCAGAGGAGATAATTTGTAATATAATTATAGATTTGCGCCAGAGAAATAAACAAATTTCTAACCATTGCACAAGTACACCATCAGTGCTTGTGTAGCAAATGTCAGCGACGTTCAGTCCACGGACAAAGCTTGTAAACATTCCAAAGAATGTAATTTTTTCAAAACCAAAATTCAAACATTATTGTTTAAATTGGACTACAAGTGACATGTGGGTTGGCGAAAATTCTTGATAATAAATCTCCATGTAGGCTGCGGAGATTATTTAGTGGCTTTTGGCATTCTTTCAAGGTCTGTTCTGTTCTTGAATGAGTTTGTGTCATCAATTAAAGTAAAATTAACGGACCTTTTCCAGTTTGTGTATCGTTTTTCATATAATTTATTTTTGAGAATATTTTGTTAAAACTAACGAAAATATCACGACTTAACCTAACCAATTATCAAGAGCGTACAGTTGATCTATTAGTAAATAGTAAATACTATTCCAGAAACAAACAATGTTATAATTAATAAAATAGATCAACTGTACGCCCTTGATAATTGGTTAGGTTAAGTCGTGATATTTTCGTTAGTTTTAACAAAAATATTCTCAAAAATAAATTATATGAAAAACGGTACACAAACTGGAAAAGGTCCAAATTAACGCACATGAATATGGATAAAGCTAATCAAGCATTTCAGGCATCCTATCTGCCACCCGTAGCTCAACACCGTGCCTCTAGTAGGGTTGACCAACTCGTATCGAAACTTTGATATCGATCAAAGTAACCGAATTTCGATGTCGATCGAAGCATTTTTCGATATTAAAAAATCCCGCTAATATACTGTATGTCAGTATTTATTTGCAGAATAGCTAATCTTTACGCAAGGGTGATGGGCGACGCCATCTTGATTATTTTGTTCTGGAAAGTGGCTCTCTGTCGGACGGTGACGTCACACTGACGTGAGCAAGCTAAGCCGCGTTATAATACACTTTTCATTCAGGAATTCACGTTCCTTTCCTTCCTATTTTTACACGCAAAACATATAAAATACGAAAACAACCTTGAAAACAATTAAATTCTCCTTCGTTGGTTGCAGATAAGCCGTATTCGGACCATGTAGAAATAAATTTTGCTTTATCTTTGTGTGCTCGTTTCGTAACGGCAGCAACGAAAAAAGTGCGTATATAAATAGGAAAAAAGTGTGTATATAAATAGAAAAGTGAGACATACGAAGGATTTAAGCACTTTAAAACGCAGAAATAGCAAAGGGGAGTTTTGATATTTTCGATATCGAGCGAAGTTTCAGCTCAGATTCGATGGACAGCCCTAGCCTCTAGTGCCTACACTGGCAGGGGTAGCGATTTGATATGCTGAAAAATCTGACTTTGTACCCATCAGAAAACATCTTAATCCACTAAATACAGTTCCATCCCTGAGCATCATTTTCTCTTGTTGGTCCAACGCTGAAAGGGCGTGTTGCCATACATCACACCTCTAAAAAGGGGTACCTTTGTAACAACAGAAACCTCGATATCAACTCTTTGGAATACGTTCGAGAGTACATTTACCGTGAAATATGAAAACAAAGACCTCCTCCCATAGAAATTTATCCGAGCTTTGGATCTCAATCATACCAAAACATAAGAAGTCACGGTTTCTATGCCAAGACGTGTTCTTGTCTTTTAGCAGATCCTTGAAAGAGTCTGTAATGTCTGCATTTGAATGTTCGTTTTTTTGCCTCAGATAATTAAAAGTGTCCTTCGTTAAATTAGTGCCTTTATAAAAGTTTAGTATTGATAATTAAGTTTAAAAAAGTAAAACTGGGACAAATATTTCTTAATTATAATTTCACGATTAAAACTAAATTAAGTTTTTTTTTTGGCGAAATGGATGTTGCATATCTTTCCTGAAATACCTCTAGCAAAAATTTGAAATTTTCCATTGTGTTCAACGTTTTCATAAGCGCTGAGACCTATCTCTCAGCCCTTTTACGTGTCCCCCCTCACTATTTTGGAGTTATAATGAACGGCTTATCACCAACCCCAAAATTATTACAGGAATAAGGGTTTGCTTGTCAAGTCGGGTAAAAGGTACTTTTTCGTAGACATGATGCCAAATTTTGAAACTTTATTGCTAAGCCTTCCCATGCAGATGTAGGCTTGGGATTCAACACCCGGTTTTATCTGCCAATATCTGGACTTTAAACTCTTCGATGCCAGCGCCCGTAGCTCACTGTGTAGGCTAACACCATTTCCCTGTAATTGAAATGAAGCACTGAGGTCAGGGGTTCGACTCCCTTTGGTGCTGGTTAATAATATAATCCAGGAGTTAGCGCAATGAGCTCTGTGCCAGTTTCTGGCCCTTCTCCCAGATTATTTAAACTCTTCCAGAGACCGACACTCCACTCGTTAAGTCTTTGATAACTGGGCTACGTCATGGCCAATATCGTAACACCGCTTCCTGTCGATCAGCGAAGTTAAACGACAGAACAGAGGAGAGCAGTTGGATGGGAGACCCCTCCTCCGCGTCCAGATTAAGTAGCGACCCGTGGTTCCACGTAAAGCTGTAAGTCCCCTCCGTCATATGACCTTAGATGTTATGGAGGAGGTTAAACAACCCCCCCTATCAAACAACAATCGTTATAACTTTTAGCTCTCAGATAACCTAACCTGAAACAGTTATACTGAAGAAGCAGTTTCATAAATTTAATTTCTTAAGTTATAATTTTTTGAAGTTAAATTTTGAAGGTGTTCATTCTCTCCTCAAACTTGTTACTGTTAAGACAGGCCGCACACAGGATCGTCTTGCGACTCACGACTGACGACTTGGGTCGTGGCGATTCAAGTCGCGTGTGATTTTTACATTGACAGAATGGGAGCCCCGTACATTGCAGCGATCGCGACGCGATTCTGGGGAATTGCGTCACGGTCGCTGCAGTGTGCGGGGTTCCCGATTTGTCAATGTAAATTCACACGCGACACGAATCGTCACGACCCAAGTCGTCAGTCGTCAGTCGCAAGACGATCCTGCGTGCTGCCGGCCTAAGTGTTCCGAGTGTTTTGTCTGTTACAAGTGGTTGTAGCAAGTTCACAGACTCTGTGAGAATTACATGTACATTTAAACTTACATCAAGACCAGACTGTTGCCACTTTCACACGTTCATCTATTTTTAAACCGTCAAACAGATAATAACACAATAAACACAAAAGCGCTCGGATCCTAAATTTTTTTAATTTTATCGCGTGTTTTTCTTTGCAATATTACGGTGACTCTGAAGCTTTAAAGTATGTAAATATTTTCCATATATATATATATATATGTGTGTGTGTGTGTGTATTGTGACAAGTGAGTATATTTATGAAAACGGAGTCAATGTTTTTTAGCACTAACTTTAATTTTCCTCGAAATATATGAATAAAATATAAATATAGGAACAAAGCGCTTATATATATATATATATATATATATATATATATATATAAATTTTTCTGAACAGTGAAAATTTTAATGAAATATTTTTTATTTACGTTTTATTTTCATTTTTTTTATTTTTATTTTATTTTTTACCATCTGAGATTTGGAGATTTTGTATACAAATCCCTTTTTTTTTTTTTAATGCAAGGAAGACCTCAGGCATTGAAGATTATATCTTCAATGCTTTCTTCTGCCATTTCCCTTGAGAGGTTTGGAGATTGCGCTGGGATTCTGTATTCTCAATCACAATTGCATGGGATGGATTATGATCGCTTTAATTAAAAATTTACAAAAAGGAATTTATACGCATCTATCTGATGCACAATCGTTCCTCGATCATTGCTGAAACTTGTCATTTATTATAAGCACTGTGCACGTACAGGTTTTTGGAAGAAATTTCCCCTAAAAACGCAATTTCAAGAAAATAAAAAATTATTAATTGGTAATTGCGAAGGCACTGAGGTCGGGGTTCGACGCCCGATGGTGGTGGTTCAACCAGGTTCATAATCCAACATTTAGCGTAATGGGCCTCATTCGTTTGGCCTAAACGCTGCGCCAGTTTCTGGCCATATTCGCTGGTTATTACACATAGAAAAGATTGATAGTTTCAAAGCAGCCGCTGTTATTATTTGCTACATTTTACTATACACCGCAAATTACCATCTGGCCTCAATTTTCATATAAACGGTCGTTCGTACGGTAAAAAAAACTAATATATGTACGGTAGCAATAACCGAATGCACGGTTGGCGCTGAAGGTACATTCCTATTCGGAAAACTTCAGTCAAGTGAAGGAATCCGCATAAGAATGTTGTCACTTTTTTACGACAGTCTCAGAAATGTCAAATGCAGTAAATCAGATGTGATATTTTTATTTTTTATTTTTAGATACTGTTTCTGTAATTTTGTTTACAGATTTTATAGTTTTTTTATAGTTTAATATAAATGTTGTTTTTACTTCAGCGACAAATGAATTTCAATTTCGATATTTTTTTTTCGACAGTAAAATTGTACTCTTTGGTCGAAAAGATACAGTAAGGTATATATATATATATATATATATATATATATATATATATATATATATATATATATATATATAATATTGGCACACTTCAGTAGTTTGGAAGAAAAATGTCCCGTACGTGGGTAAGGGTTGAAATTTCCATCTTTAAATAAAAGATGCTTATCTTTGGAATTTTTATATTGCCGAGGGGAATTGAGGCGAGAAAGAAAGAAGGGGAACAGAGCGAGGGAAGAGGGTAAAAAAGGAAAAGACGAAGTTAATAATGATTCAAATTTTATTCCAGACGCGAATCGCCGAAGATATCTTAGATGAATTTTCGAACTTTGATGTTTGTGATGGATTGGTTTTCCATTCCGATTCCCTTCCCCCCCTTTTTTTAGGGGAGGTACAAGAGGAAAAAGGAGTATTAGGGCTTTCCTTCTGGGTTGCCTCTCCCTCCCCCCCCCTTACTATCACCATTATTGGGAGTATTTATGCGTGTTAAAGTTGTTATTTATTAATCTTTCTACTGCCAAAAACTGAAGCAATTTTGGGCTTTTTTTTCTTCTTTTTTATCTTGTCTGTAAAAGAGTAAGAAGAGCTTAAACGACAGATCTGTTTTCTCGCTTGCATTGAAACTACATTTCCTTTCATTTCCTTTGCCGTTGTCTGAACAAACTTTGAATTATTACTTGTTTATATGATTACTAATTTTCTGTAGTTGTACTGTATAATTGTGAATTTATTTCATATAAATGTTATATTATTTTGTTTGGATTTGAATAACTGTTCAGGATCGACCTGTGGTCAACCCCCCTGCAGCATCCCACGGTTCCCACCTCAGTTGAGGAGATTCGCTGAAGAAGAGAGTTGCTTTCTACTCTCTACTTGCCCTTATAGCCAGTTACAAATGGTTGGTCAAGGATTTTTGCGCAGGAGCCTGTCGAAATTATTCTTGAACGTAGCTAGGTCGGTGTGTTGGAGATTCCTCCATTCTTTTGGCATCACGTTCGAGAATTTCGACCCTCTTCTCTTATTGTAAAAGTGTTCTCCATCTTTGCTTTCATGGTCCCTGACCTACCGAAGCTGGGATAGTAAAGAATCCTCCTGTTCTCTTCTTCGAGCGTGTTTTTATTTCATTTCTAAATTGTGGAACATATCCTTCGAGCAATCTAGTAATTTCCATATTTATATTGTTGTGCATTACATCTTTTTTCTCTATATATATATATATATATATATATATATGATGAAAATAACCACGAAGGAAAAAGGAAACACAGAATGGTGCTCAAGCACTTTCGTCCAATGACATCCTCAAGAACACTGAAATAAATAACAAGTTCGAGACTATATATAGGTCACAAAAAATAAATAAAATAGAAAAATAAAAATTGTAGGAGGAGCATACAAATTTATAAGGAAAAGCTACCAGAGTCTCGAACTTATTTATTTCAGTGTTCCTGAGGATGACATTAGACGAAAGCGCTTGAGCACCATTCTGTGTTTCCTTTTTCCTTCGTGGTTATTTTCGTCATAAATATTATTCACGGGTTACTTTCTTGAAATAATTTTCGCATATATATATATATATATATATATATATATATATATATATATATATATATATATATATATATATATATATATATACACTTCGCACATTCTAGTTGAACATACATAAATACATACACCCAAAAAGACAGATTGAGATTGTGAGAGAATTGAAGCCAATAAAGCTACGTAAAGCCGGTTTGAATGTCTTAAAATACCTGTAAAAGACAGAAAATTAAGCATCGATTTGATTGGGTAAAGAGCCCATATTGGAATACATGTCAAAACAAAAAGTTTTAATCACGTACTTACCAGCCAAGATGACTGATAAATACCGAGTTTGAACTTTGTTTCCTTCTTACCACAAACACGAATGAAGATGAATTTACAAAATTGTAGATTAAATTATTTATAAATAAAATAAATTTACCAAAATAAAATCACATTTATGAACGTATAAAAAATTAGTTAAAATAATTTGCCAAAGTATTTTCGAAATATGTTCATGTTTAAATTTAAATTATTACAACTCTAAAACATAAAAACAGAAAATTTTCTGAAAAAGAAATTACAAAAACAAATTTACATTTCACTTATCAAATGCGAAAAAATTACAATATTAAAATATTTAAAATGAACTTTGGAAAAATACAATTATAAAATTTATATTATTTAAATTATAACTACAACTCCAAATATTTGAAATCTTTTTGAAACCCCTTCCTTCAAAATATCCAAGTTCAATTCAAAAGAGCAAAACACATCCGAACTGTCGAATGCAGCTCAAACACCAACCGCCGAGTGCAGCTCAAACACCAACCGCCGAGTGCAGCTCAAACACCAACCGCCGAATGCAGCTCAAACATCAACCGCCGAATGCATGCCGGAGCCACATCTGTCGTCGAATGTCCCACAAAAGGCACAGCCGGGTTTATTTGTCTTACGAAAGAGAAATATCCACAATGAAGCCCAAGTAATATAAAATGAACGTTGAATATAAAACCGAATAATTATTTTGAAACGAAATAAAAACGCAGTCTCTCTCTCTCTCTCTCTCTCTCTCTCTCTCTCTCTCGTACCAAATACTTAAATTCATAATGTAATGTACGAAGGGCGGTCATTTCAAAGTAAGTTTACACGGCGTATAATTTCGTAACTAAAGGATCTATATTCATTATGTTTGTATCAGGTGAATTCGTTAATCATTGTTGGCAACACTGCACGTCGATTCGGCTGCCATCTACCGTACATTGGTTATACGAGTCAATTGAACATGGCGGCTCGACTGGAACAGTGCCCTGTCATTTCTGTAACGATATTTCGAGTCTGTCAGTGGTCAAGAATTTCTCGAGCGCATTGTCACAGGAGACGAGACATGGGTTCATCACCGTATTCCGGAAACAAAACCTGCCAGCATGGAATGGAAACACCCTGGGTCCCCACGACCAAAGTAGTTCAAGATTGTGAGGTCCGCCGGCAAAGTGATGGTTACCGTGTTTTGGGACCACAAAGGCGTTTTGCTCGCAGACTTCATGCAAAAAGGCACAACAATCAATGCAGCTGCATATTGTTCAAAAATGGAACATTTACGAGCGGCCATTAAGCGTAAACGTCCTAGACTGCTCCGTAGGCGGGGCACTGCTCCAGTCGAGCCGCCATATTCAACTGACTCATATAACCAATGTACGATAGATGTCAGCCGAATCGACGTGCAGTGTTGTCAACAATGATTAACGAATTCACATAATCAATGCGGGTCCTTTACTGTAGTTATGAAATTATACGCTGTGTAAACTAATTTTCTGACCGCCCCTCGTATTTTAACGGAACTGTACGCAACAAACCTTTCCCCCGAGTCTATAGAGTGGAATGAGAAATTCAGATGGAAAAGCACTGTTGACAACGAACCACAACTGCTGGCGGCCATCGTGAAAGGTCATCTAAACGAAAGACACGATTGGTTATTACTCAGACTCTCTCTACGGCGGTTTGAAATGAAACAAACATCTTTGGTCTCCACAATAATTTCTTCCATATATATATATAACACACACACACACACACATATACACCCTCCCTTAAGAATTAGGTGATGAGACAGTTTACTTTCCTTCCAACGAAAACTTTACATCGAGGTGTGTGTGTGTATATATATATATATATATATATATATATATATATATATACAGGGTGTTTCATAACATGTGTGGACGCACTTTCAGAATGGATTCAGGACCTGAAAACAATGAAAAAAGCTTATATAAACATATGCCCTAAATCGCTTTGTTTCTAAGTTACAGCCTGTTATGTGTTCCAGCAAGTATCCGCCTTACCTTTAAAGGAAGTGCTCAAAATGATCGGCTTGCGCTTGAATACACGCCTGAACACGCCTCATCATAGACTGCCTGACGCGTTCAAACATTCCAGGTATTGCTCGGATTTTCTGGCATCCTTGTTCTACACGTTGGCGAAGCATTTCAACGTTGTCAATGAGTGTTACGTAAATGATGGATTTCAGATGACCCCACAGGTAAAAATCGAATGGATTCAGTTCCGGGGAGCGAGCAGGGCACGCAATGAGTCCTTCACGGCCTATCCATTTATCAGGGAAATGGTCATCCAAATAGTCTCTGGCTACTCGACTAAAATGAGGCGGAGCGCCGTCATGCATAAACCACATACGACGTCGGACACCAAGAGGAACTTCATCTAGTAAATCGTTTAAATCATTCCTTAAAAAATTGGAAGAGGATTCTCCTGTTAATCTTCAAGACAAAACAAAAGGACCGATTAAGTTTCGGCAAAAAGTCCTGCCCATACATTGAAACTAAATTGTTGTTGGTGCCTTGACTGGATGATGGCATGCGGATTCTCTTTGGCCCAGTGATGAGTGTTGTGAAAATTGGTCACGCCATTTCCTGTGAAGGCAGCCTCATCAGAAAACAACACGGAGGATAGAAAAAGAGGATCGCGAGCACACTGTTGAAGGAACCAAGTACAAAAAGCCTCTCATGGTGGGAAATCAGCTTCAGTAAGGTCTTGTACTCTGAATGTGATATGGGTAAAGCTGTTGTTCCCATAAAATTCTCCACGCAGTTGTGTATCTTACACCCTCTGCTGCTGCTATCCTTCGGGTGCTAACACCAGGATGTTCCTCCACGCGATTCAGGACCCGCTCCTCCAACTCAACAGTTCTGGCGCTGATTGGTGTACCACCATCTGAAACTCGCTTGTTGAATGATCCTGTATTATCAAGATGCTCGTCTATTCTCTGAAAGGTCTTATCTGGCAGACGGCGATTCGGAAACCTTTCCGCATACAGACGTCTTGCTGCGGCCGCATTACATTCGGCAAGTCCATACATGAGATGCATGTCTGCCATTTCTCTTTTTGAATAAGCCTCCACTCTCATTTCAAATGCACACTATCACTGAATAGCACAAAAACTTTTAAGGTTTTTTTTCACTGGACTGCACTTATTCACGGTAAGAAGTTACGAATACGAACAGTGAAACACCGCAATACACCTCTGACTGACTGATGGCTCTACACTCAACCAAAGCTGGGCACTTGCGGGTTTTTTGCGGTACTGCGGTACTACCGCACTACCAAACCGGTACCGCATAACGCAGTACCGCAAAGGATCGCTGAAAGTACAGCAGTACCGCTACCGCATTCAAATTTCCCGCGGTACTTTCCGCGGTACCGACAAACACGGTAGTACCGCAGTACCGCAAAAAAAAACCGCAAGTGCCCAGCTTTGCACTCAACGACATTGAAACATGTTATAGAGTGTACGAAACATTACAATCGGCAAGGTCATACATGAAATAAGTCTCGCACACACACACACACACACAAACATTGTCGGCAAGCAGTGTTTGTAAACAGCAGAGCTGGGCACTTGCGGTTTTTTTTTGCGGTACTGCGGTACTGCGGTACTACCGTGTTGGTCGGTACCGCGGAAAGTACCGCGGGAAATTTGAATGCGGTAGCGGTACTGCTGTACTTTCAGCGATCCTTTGCGGTACTGCGTTATGCGGTACCGGTTTGGTAGTGCGGTAGTAGTACCGCAGTACCGCAGTACCGCAAAAAAACGGGCAAAAAAACGCAAGTGCCCAGCTCTGGTAAACAGTTTGTGGAAAGAATTGCTGGAACACAAAACGGGCTGTAACTCGGAAACAAAGCGATTTCGGGCATATGTTTATAAAAACTTTTTCATTGTTTCAGGTCCTGATCCATCCTGAAAGTGTGTCCCACATGTGTGTGAAACACCCTCTATATATATATATATATATATATATATATATATATATATATATATATATATATATATATATATATATATATATATGTGTAGGGTGTTAAAATTACCTAGTAAACTTTTATATGAACGGAATATACAAGTTTATTAGGTAATTTTAGAACAACCTGTATAAACTTTGGAAAAAAATACTGACAACCGAATATTGCAGAACTTATTGTAGAAGAATTTAACGAAAAAGGAGTTGCAGTGGAAGGACCATATCAATCATATCTCCAATAACATTTCTAATAACATTTATAGTTCCTACAAACTAGGGATAGAAATAGGGGTGTCATTCCCCACCTTAGATTGTCTTCATATCAAAAATCACCTTTTTTTTATAGTTTTGAAATTATGGACTAATTTAAGCACTGATCTTCAAAATAAAGTAATACTGTAACCATACTAACGCATTTAGAAGTAAATACTGCTTTACTTGTCTAATTGTTGTATTCTCAATTAACCCTTAGTACAGTAGGTTTCATAACTATTACAATTACCAAGTTTTAACGTGCATCTCTACCAGAATTCATTTCTTTTTGCCAACTATAATCATAGTATTAATTATATTACTTGTGGAAACCAGGGAGGGTTATGGCAGGATTGCATTTGTAGTTACACATCTTATCAGATGGCCGAAGTCATGAAGGGCGGTATCACTCCATCTAACGGCTTGGGGTCTCGACCTGGTCATGAAACGGCGAGAGTTAAACAAAATCTTGTACATTTACCAATTTTCAATTGTGTGGGTTAAAATTTTCAAAAATATTTTGGACCCTGTTCGATTAATGTACGCGTTTTGTATAACTTTTTTTTTTTTCTAATTACAGATGTGATGCTGTATTCGTGTCTAAGAACGGTGAACATTCCGATCACGAACTACTTACAGTATGTGGAAGCAGTCGAGAAACAACTTGGACAAGAAAACGCGTAAGTTAAACTAAATTTCATTACACATTCACGAATTTTCAATTGTTTTGGTTATAATTATTAGTTTAAACCCAAAACTTAGAAAAAAAACATTTTTTTACCTCTTGTTGAATAATGTGCGCCTTTTGTATACGTGGATTTTCTTATAATTACGGGTGTAGTACTGGATTCACGGCTAACAACGGTGAGCTTTCTTATAACGAACTGTTCAATTTAGTGGAAACAGTCAAGGACCAGATTGCACGAGAAGACGTGTGAGTTAAACGAAAATATTTGCGCATTCACCAATTTTCAGTCCTATAGATTCGGTTTTGCTCTCGTATTTGAATTTTTTTAAAAGAATTTTGAATCCTTTTCGAATAATGTACAGTATACAGGTTGTACTAGTTGAAACATAAACCTAACAGATCTCTACGCCTTTTCGCTTAATAAGTTTATTTTCTAACCATTGTTAGGGTGAGAAACCAACTCGATCCCAGTAGTGATGGTCAATTACAAGGCGGTTCGGTTCAGGACCTCTCAGCGCTCAATAATAAAAATTATAGGGTATATATATATATATATATATATATATATATCGGTATACAGCAGTTAGGTACTATGTATTTTTTATATGATTCTGTGAAGTATTTAAAGAATACACAAATTAAGCAAACATTTATCAACTTAAATGACACTTTGAGCTACGGATATATATATATTTAAACATTACACTCATTTACAATGATAATTTTATTATTTAATCAATTTAAATGATAGACAGGTATTACAAATTTAACTTACAACGGTTTACATTTCTTTATTTACTGATATTCAGCAGAGTTTACATGTTACGTAATAATTACAAATAAAAACGCTTTATTGTTTCGACGCCGTACCGTACACCTGACTTGGATCACCTGAAGATCAGGGACCCCAGCCTTCTTTAGTTAGCCTTATAAGGCTAACTAACGAAAATATTACGACCTAACCAACCGATCGTTAGGTCAATTTGTACGCCCTTGACGATTGGTTAGGTTAAGTCGTGATATTTTCGTTAGTTAGCCTTATAAAGCTAACTAAAGAAGGCTGGGGGCCCTGATCTTCGGGTGATCCCCTGACTTTGTTTACAAATGAGAAGACAAAAATTAAACGAACATTTATTAACTTAGATGACAAACTGGAATAGATATATTGTATATTGATTTACAATCATATTTTTTAATAATTAATTTCAATGATACAGGGAATGTAAATATAAATTACGAGGGATTACGTGTTACGTTAACGATTATATATGAAAACTACTAATTGTTGCTACATTATACTGGACAAATGGAAAGAAATAGTTCACATATTCACAAACATATTTAACATTTAGTCGTACAGGGTGTCCTATAAGTCCGGCATCATAGGAGAAATTCATATTTTTCTATTTTACAAACCATAATTCATATTTTTCTCTTTCTACAGGCCATAATGTCTGTGAGCAAGGAAGAACGAATCCAGATAATTCTACTCATAGGAAATCGGAGTCAAAGAGAGGCCGCTGCTGAATTTAACAGACTGCATCCAGACCGCGAGACAATAACACAGAGTTGTGTTAGCAGACTTGTAAAGTTTAAGGAAACAGGATCCATAGAAGATAAACCACGCAGTGGACTTTCAAGGAGGTCCACTGACGATGATACAGCGACTGCTATCCTGGCTCATTTTAACAGAAGTCTCAATAAGTTTCTTCGGCGATTGTCTGCCGAGACAGGAGTGTCGAAAAGTAGCATCCATCGCATTCTTCAGGCTCACAAATGGCATCCATATAAACTTCAGATCCTACAGAAATTAAGCGAAGATGATCCCGACCGGCGGATGGAATTTTGTGAATGGGCTATGGAACAATACATATTGAGCACGTTCTATAAATAAAAACTTTTGTTTTGCCTTTTTTTTATTATTTTTCCTATGATGCCGGACTTATGGGACACCCTGTATATTACACTTGCTAAACAACTCCAAACATTCCTCATAAGATCCTCGTCTTAACACGTACAATAAAAAGAACAGTGTATGATGGCCACAAGTATTACTGTAAACGCTTTGATGTCTGTACGCATTCGACACAATTTGCATTGTTTTAGGAGATTCGCGATACATGGGTCATGAAATGGGGACAACCCAATAGAATCATAATAGTATACAGGGTGCTTTTCTGCCGTATATACACCAACTCAATGTATACCTGGGTCTGTCAACAAATCAGTGTTGCACCTTTTTTGTTAGGCATTCGTAGTACTTCGTATTTTGCGAATGTAACCCTCTGAATCGTGGCTTCATGCATTAAAAGTCCATTACCGATCTCAGCCGGTTCACTTCAACTAATCCTTGGGATCCTTAGTAAAGTAATACACGAATTGGGTTTGTCAAAGCCTTGCCAAACTCTATTTTCCACACCAAATGACCGTGTCTTGAAGGTTTTATGTGCGTGCGGGCGTCTGGGCAGTGGTCTGGCGATATGTCGAAAGTGTAAACATTAGTCTTGCTTATGTAGTCATGCGCTAATGCACCTACCCCTACCCCGACCCCTACATCGTTGTAACGGCTTGTAGCTAAGAGTAGTTGTTGGATGCACGTGAACACCACAATATATCATCAGTAGAGTATTCCATTTCTGTTGCTCTACCGATAGATGCGTCATTCACCAGCAGAACAAGGCTCTTTAAATTAACATTTTAAACTTGAGCGATGATTTGTTATATTTACCAGAAACAGAATCGTCATTGACTATTGCTACTAGTACTCTGTGCGGTAAATTTTCTACCACGTTGTCAAGCTGTTTCGATTATAAGCCAGCAATAAGAGTCAACAGCTTCAGTTGGGTACGTCTTATCGGATATTTAACTCTGGATCAACAAAAGTCTTTCAATTTTCATGTTTATTTTACCCGCCGAACATGAAGGTATGTCTCAATGGGTGACAGGACAATTGCGTCTTGGTCAAGTGCGCCCCGGACAAATGCGTCCCGGTCATTGGCGTCCCTGGACAATTGCGTCCGGTTTTATTTCGTCCCGGACAATTGCGTCCGGTTTTATTTCGTCCCGGACAATTGCGCACTTCCCCAACTACTACATGAAGTTTATTTATTAGAGAAGTGAATAGAAAGTTCATTGTGACTTCACCTACGCAATTGTCCAGGGACGCCAATGACGAGGGACGAGTATGTTTGTTATTGTAATTTTGTATGGGATATAATGCCCGGTTAGATTAATTGAATGCCCAGTTAGATTAATTGAATGCCCAGTTAGGTCAACCGTATGCCCTTGACGATTGGTTAGGTTAAGTTGTGATATTTTCGTTAAAACTAACGAAAGTAACTTTATCTTAAGTGGACGTAACCCATAAAATTTGACAATGATGTTGCTGATGATGGATAAAGTTTTAGAGAACAGTTTCGAACAGAACTTATGAGCATATAACAAGTTAATAGGTTAAAATGAAAAGTATATTTGAAATTCCGATACTAACTTTCTATTCACTTCTCTAATAAATAAACTTCATATAGTAGTTGGAGAAGTGCGCAATTATCCGGGACGCAATTGTCCGGGACGCAATTGTCCAGGGACGCCAACGACCGGGACGCATTTGTCAGGGACTCACTTGACCAGGACGCAATTGCCCTAGTACCGTCTCAATGATGTGAGGAACCACGGGCTTAGCGGCATTGTGTACTCTGCGGGTGGATTAGGTGGGTCATGCTGTAGAACCACAAATATCTATGAATGATAATTGTGTAAGAGGCGTATTATGTTGAAAATTCAACTATAGGTCTCACTCATTTTTAACATCTCTTCGATATTTTAAAGCTATTTTGCCTTTTGCACCTCGTAATGGCGATTTCCTCTTCTTTATGTAGCGTTTTATTTTTATTTTCTTCTTTTTGGCACCTTTACCACGTAGTTTCCGTTTTAGAAATTTGTTGGTGTCATTCATGATAACACGTCTCGTGCGGTGCAGCTGTCTCGTTAAAGCTTCCTTAGGCATAACGCCGGATATTACATCTTCAACCATATTAATATCATTGTAATCCCTTCCGCCCTAGATATTTGGCACCACTCTTTATTATAAGCAAACATACGGCCCGCGGGCCAGAGTCCGACTCGCCAAAGATTTGTATTAGGCCCGGCTGGTGGATACTGAAAATTCATTATCTAATGTCATATTTTTTCAATAAAATTTTATCTAAAATTTCTACACTGGCCCTCGGTGTGGGTTATTAATTGAGATGTGGCCCTTCATGAAAAAAGGTTGGACACCCCTGGTATAGAACATCGAATCGAGCCCGTTCCTGCGTTGATACCTTACACCGTGTCCTGCTATATCACGTTGAAGGTGAAGTTTGACGGTTAAACTCCAGTAACCGAGTGGATACTTTTGACCGACAATAGTTCTTATAGATGTATCAGTATTGCTTAGGAGTTTAGAAGTAATTGGCACATAATGGGGGTTATCGCATGTTATATTCAGTTTTCCCCTATGCTCCGGTATATACACAATGCGCAACAGGTGCACCTGACGAGCCCCCCAAAACTGGTGTTCCACGATTTTGCTGTATACGTAGCACATAGGCAGTGGCGCAACCATGGGGGAGTTTCGAGATCCCGGGACCTGCCCCCCTCAGCAAAAAGTTTTGCTTACACATTAACAAAGTGAACAGAAATGAGGTTGTAGCTTAACAATGCAGAAAGTTGTGAAGATTGTACAACCAGTTAGCCTGCTTTCATACAGCTGGAGAAGAATGGCTTGGATGACGTAATCTATTTAATTGCTATGTAGTCACCTACTAAACAAAGCAACAGCGTAGTTCACATATTTATGCGATAGAAAAAAAGACGCTGTGATGCCAACCAGTTATTTTGAGCTACAATAATCTGTGTCACGTATCTGTGTACATTGTAGTCATGGCCGTAACTACCTATGAGGTCACCGAGGTCCGGACCTCGGTAATTATTTCCTAAAAAAAAAAAAGAGACTGAACCGTTCTCCGTGTATG
This sequence comes from Bathynomus jamesi, assembly GCA_023014485.1. Taxonomy (NCBI): domain Eukaryota; kingdom Metazoa; phylum Arthropoda; class Malacostraca; order Isopoda; family Cirolanidae; genus Bathynomus; species Bathynomus jamesi. Next base: position 87,617 of record JAJOZX010011023.1, read on the forward strand.
AAACGCATATTACCGCTTTTCTTTTGAAAAGAGGGAGCGTCGAGCGTTTTGTGTTTTGTGTTTAGTGTATAGCTTGGGTTGTGTTTGTAGATGTCATTTTGGTCTGAATTTTGCTCGTCCCGCCGCGCGCTCGAAAAAAATCTGGACCTCACTAATTTCTAAACCCTAGTTACGGCCCTGATTGTAGTCTATGCGAAGCATGAGAAAGTCACTACAATGTCACTCTCACTCACTGATTTTGTGTAAATGTTTGAGAATTGGAACCGTGAGTTCAAAAAAGACGTTGGTCACTAATAGTAAATAGTATTATAAAAAGTTTCATAAAATAAATTAAACTCCCTCAATGAATTTATTTCCTGTCAAAGACTGTACTCCTCGTGTGACTCGTGTCACCGGTACAGTATCGATAACAAGGTGGGATCCGTTTGTAGTGGTTGTCCAGTCAGGACATTGAAGGTGAATTAATCGCTCAGGTGAGCTGACATTGTTTACGTGTGAAAATTTCTTTATGAAATTCACATTTTTATTTTTCATTGTTTTGGGATAGAGGGTTGCTAGATAATTCCGGGAACGTTTTAATAATTAACGTGCTTTGAATCTCCTTTTTTGTGTAGACTTTCAGTAAGGAGTTTAATATCGGAACACACAACTAGAAAATCTTAGTTGTGCGCCCGCACATAGGTGCTCTTTCTAACAATCTATCCAATTTTAGATGGTATAATAAAATAGTTTAATTATCCGGTAGCTCGTGAAAAGTATCCCTTTCGAATGCATAATTGAACCTGCCTTTTGTTAAAATCTTAAGCACTTCATTCCTAATGTTTCTTTTCGCCTTCGAGCTTAACAATTGAACGTTCGCTAACGCTGCGATCGACGCCACACGTATGACATCGAAACCTAAGTCTTCTGTAATTTGGATTTCTTTAAACTTTTTTTTAGATCTCTTATAATGTCCTCCGTATTGTTATAATGGTCAGAACCTAATGTTATTTCAGTGGTATAATACTGCGTACACTATTCCACGCTGATTGTTTGGTCTTATCCTTTAGCATACCGGATTCTCGACTTCAACTAGCTTCGTAAGAACTTTAAAAACAACTATTTTCTCCTCAGTGTTTAAGAGAGTTTCATTTAGCTGAATTCGAGGACCCCGTTCGGGATTTGGTTTTGGTTCTGTATAGTGTATACCCACCTTTTATACAGCTAATCCAGAATGTCAGTGTACCTGTATTTGTTTTTGTACGTAAAATAACGATGCATGCGTTCCTTGATGGTCCGTTGTACACGTTCAGCTGAACATGATTTATGCACCGAGTTGCTTCTGCTGCTGCTGCTGCTATAATAGCTAATGTTAACATCATCCAGCATGTTTTGAAAATAGCGCGCCATAAACTCTACCCCTAAATTTGTATAGAAATAGTCTGGGATTCTATTTTCCTTTAACGTCAGAATTTTTGTATTTTCAGCAACTGTACCTGGAGTTTTATTTTTAAGAGGCACAATCCATACGTATCTGGAGAATATATGAATTATAAATAGAATATGCTGTCCCTGTAGCCATCATTATACGTTGAGTACGGCTGCATATCAATCAAATCTACCTATCATACATTGTCAAACGTCGGTGCGTTAGTTTTAAGTCTTAAATCTTTTTCGCGCAAATTTGAGGCGTATAGGCATCATGTTTACGCAAAAATTTCCAACTTTTTTTTTCCTTTATCTGTAGTTTCTTGACCCCGCCGTAAGACGCGGAATTTGAAATATTGTAATATCAACCCTCTAATACGTTACCCATTTACGTATTTTAGAAAGGGTGAGTAGGGTTCATTGTTTCTGTCTTCTTCAAGGATTTAGACCAGACATAATTGGCACAAGCGTGCGCTGATGTGTGGAGGAAGTTGTTTGATCCGGAGCTTTTATTCTGTTTTGGTTACCAGTCAATTTTTTTGGAATGTTTATTTGCTGTACCTTGTCTTAATATGATCCCATCTTGGGGCAGGTGGTCTCTCCCATTTTCTACCCAAATCATGGATGATGTCAACAATATTCGAACCGAGTACCATAGAGCCTCCCGCAATAATCTCGCCCCTGTTGAATCATTGTATAAAAGGGGTCGCAGGTGTTCAAATATGCGGCAGGTTGTTAGATTTTACCTCGTCGTAACATAGTGGTTAGCGCCTGCGAATTATACTCAAGAAGGGGTTCGAATCTTCGTGGGCTTATTATATCAGCACCCCTGCAGGGGCCCAGTTACCCCATTTTACGGTATATTGGCACAACACGAGGGGAAGAGAGATAAAAGGGAATTAAAATAAAATTAAACAAAAATATATAATTCAACTTTTTTCTTTCTTTGTTATACTCGTGTGTGTATATATATATATATATATATATATAACAAAGAAGGTAAGAAAAAAGTTGAATTATAAATTTTTTTTAATTTTATTCTAATTCCCCTTTTATCTCTTCTCCCCTCGTGTTGATTTTGTCTTAATTGTGTTTTGTCTTTATGAATTCAACGAGTTTAAATAAGAAAATTTCCCTCGTGTGATTAGTAAAAACAAAGACGAATCTTTATTCCATATGCTTCATCTCATTCGTATTGCTTATCCAACCTCGCAAAAAGATGTTCTCTAAAGATAAAGGAATTAATTTTAATATATCTTTATTTCTTATTTATTTTAATATTAGACAGAAATAAAGGCAATATCTATTCAATCATTAATACAAGGGTTGAAATTGTGGAGATTCCCGGTTCTTGGTACAGTTTATGTAGAGCAAACCCGAAGTGATATGAATGTATTTGTGATTAGAATGGATGCATCAGGGTTGTCTCGAGGAGGATACGCGAGCTTGCGGTGTATCTTTACGGTGTAAAAATTGAAGAAATATTTTTTAATATTTTGTGGGCACTGACGTTGTACTGGGGCAAAAATCTTTCGTATCATATGAAGATGTTATCCACGAAATGGAACAAATCGCCATTTAATATTCCAACATAAATAAACTCTACAAAAAATTCATTAAACGTATGAAGAAAATAAAGAGAACAGACGAGCGCAAATTTTTACCTGACATTTAGAAGTTAGAAACTATTGTTTCAAAGTAAATAATTTGCAACTGTTGAAAAGAAGCCAAATTTGTGTAACAGGAAGATAAACAGTAATTCAAATAAGGGTATTATTCCCTGAGCGTCCCATTTCAAACTAATTATTATTTGGATGTTAAACTAACTCCATATGGATGCCAGCGCTCAGTGGGTAACACTGCTTCCGGTAAGCGAAGTGAAGGCACTGAGCTCGGGGTTTCCAATCCCAATAATTCTGGTACTAATCATCCGGGAGTTAGCGCAATGGGTAACCTTCGTCTGGCCTAAGGCCTGTGCCAGTTTTTAGCCCTCCTGACTATTATTATAAGGGTAATTAGACTCTTCCCTCGGTGACATTATCCTTCAATTTTCAGTCTGAAGAATCATTCAAGGTCACAAATAGATGTCAAAGGCCAAATGGGGGTCCGAACCTCAAATTTTGACCGCTCAACCTAAACTGATGGAAGTTTATAAACATATGAATTGTTACAAGACGATGTGTCGCGAGCGAGAATCCAGTAATTGCATCAAAGGTCAAAAGGTCACAAATAGAAGCATTGATGTCGTTCCGACATAGTTCTTGTTTACAAAGTGTTATTACATGCAACCTAATTCGTCTGTGTTGTTGTCGTAGAACACCAATTTGACATTATCTTCAGTTTTAACACTAAATATATTTATTACAAAACGAATGTGTTCAATAAATTTGGTCGTAATGAGATTCGAACCTCCTCTTCGCCCAACTTTTACGAACGCTGCGTTACGCATTGTCAGCGCCTGTAACTCAGTGGGTAACACTGTTTCCCTATAACCGAAGTGAATACCCCGAAGTCGAGGGTTTGACTCCCGATGGTACTGGTAATGATAATAATCAAGGAGTTAGTGCAATGGGTCGCATTAGTTGGCCTGAGCGCTGTACCAGTGTGGAAGAAGGGCAAAATTTGCATATGCGCTTTTGCATTTTGTGTATATACACTATCGTAATGGAATGGCTCCATCTTTCAACATACCAATTTGATGTAAACATCAAATTAACTCTACAGTAAATTGTTTTTTTTTTACTTTGAGTATATTTTAAACACTATTATCTTAAGTGTCTCGTCCTATGAGTTATATGACTCCAAAATGAAGAAGCTGAGGTCGGGGGTTCGATTCCTGATGGTGCTGATTAATAGAGTGAGCGCACCGGGCCGCGCTCGTCTGGCCTAAGCACCAGTTTCTGACAATTCCCATTGATTATATCTAGCGTGTCTCTTAAAAACGTATTTTCTCATAACGTGTCTCGAATACAGGGTATCCCAAAAGTCCCAATGTTTACTCCTTACAAGGAATAAGTCGGAACTTTTGGGACCTCCCACCCCCTCCCGAGTGTCCGAAAAATCTTTATACCCAATGGGAAATACCTTGAAATGCTTTACCCGATGGAAAATACATTTATTTATGGAACCAAATCATAAATGTTCAAAATGTGTCTCATTCATTTCAAAGTACGTATTTAATTAATCTCCATTGAATAGAGACATTTTGTAGACTTTGTATAAACTTCTTGTTAAGTCCTTTCAAATCAGGGTTGCCATTATTGAATTCTTCTTTCAAAGGACGGTTTTATTATTAGAGTTAAATTATTGACTTGACGTAAAATGAAGTTTTCTTTAATGATTTAGAACACCAATAATCCATAATATAAACGCACTGCGGTTTATAAGTAACTCACGGTGGCAGCTGGGTAATTCAAGACCTCCGTGAAACCAGCATTTTTTGGCTGGTTAATTAAGTGTCTGTTAAAGAATCTAGCGTAAACAGTAACCGCAGGAGCGGTGCGCGAAACCCCAAGCCCAAGGGGTTGAGGGATAAAATCTTTATTTAGCGCTGTCCCTATTATTAACACGATGCAGTTTAGTAACACAGTGGTATTAGCCAAACTATGAATTGAACATAAGAGAACTCGCAACCAAAACAAACATATTTCTCCAACATCAGAGTATTTTAAGCTTTAGAAAGTTCACCTTTACACCTTTCGCTTCTTCTAAAGTAATTTAATGAATATTTCTAACGCAAAAACTGCAGAGGGAATAACGGGAGATTGCATTTTTGATCATCTTGACCAACAAATGAATTATTTTGCCCAACTAAGAGTGTTTCCATTGTAACCTTCAGCTCTATTACTCATATTTTTTCTCTCTCCCCAAAGGTAATAAATAAAAAATCTCAGGTTTGTTTACGAGTGACAGAGTGTAAATCCATTAAATTTTTGTCTAATCCTATTAAAAGATTTTACTAAAAAGTATATAATTAATAAATGTCTGAAAAAATAGCTTTTCTTTGTTTACCGGGTGCCATCGTATATTGAAACAGAGGCACTTCTCAAATCTCAACAGTACATCTCTTGTATTAATAGTAATCAGTCATGAGAGCCACAAACTGGCACAGAGCTAAGGCCGACTAAGGCGGCCCATTGCGCTATCGGAATTCGAACCTCCGTCCTCAGTGTCTTCAGTAGCATCATTTGCACTACAGTTGCAGTTATCATGTTAAATAAATGTGTAAAAAAGTATGAATAAAAATTGTAGTGTCTAAAATACGAGACATTTGCTTACAAATAGAAATTCTCCCGAAAGATTTATATAGCAGAACTAATATATTTATATTATTTAAATCATTATGAATGGGGTAAAAAATGTATTTTAATTAGTTAACTTAAAGAAACATCTTTGGAATTGCTAAAGATCTCAAAACCTATTAGAAATAATGAAAGGAAAGTTTTTATGTCCGGGAAACAGTAAGACTGTAATGTCTCTTATTTCTCGTTCAATTTTTCTGCAAATATTTTTGAGACACGCGTGGAATATGCATGCATCCTTGCGAAATACCTACAGATACTCACCACATACTCACCATCACAGTCACACCACTTTTTCCACCGTTCAACGAAGGCATTTATGCCGGTTATGTAACACTCCTTGTCACATTTACTTACTGAATCGCGGACCGCCACCGCCTTCCCATCATCATTACAAAGTGGTTCCCACGAAATGCATCTTTCATTTAGTCAAAATAGATGTTAGGGATGAGGCAGTACAGTCCATCCAAACGATACAGTTGCCTCGGACGTACGCAGATTGGTGCGCGGCTTTGAGTTGTCACGCTGAAGCAGCAGCATCTTTGACACGTTTCGGAGAGGAGAGATCGCAGCGCCAGTCTGGCTAGAAGGGCGAGAAATGCGATTCTTTCGGGGGAATTTCTGTTGCCTTTCTTAAAGGACAAACGCTTTAAATAAAGAGGCCATACTTTCGGACCGAGTCTCATATATTTCCTTAATAATATTCGAGGCATTAACACCCGTATGAAATACGTACTTAGAAAACGCACCGCGAGGTCGAACTTTCAAAAACCAATTTTATGTCTTCGAAAGAAATTAAACCATGCATTTTATATACATATATACGGATATGTGAACAAATTAAAATCGTGCAGGTATTTCTTCACATACTTCATGTAATAAATGAAAGTATAAGAAAGAATTCTCAACATCTAAAACATCCAAAAAATAATAATAAAAGAAGTTTTCAAGAAATTTTAGTTTTGTAATATTCTATTCAAAAGCATTCGCCAAAATCGTATAAATATTAAGTAATGCGTCTGTGGCATTGAACTGATTTAAAGTTAAATGTAATGACGATAATGCGGGTGTTTTCTCTCTTGTTTTTAATTCATTCCTCAATCAATGATGAAAATCAATTATTTGAAGCTAGACTTTAATATTGTATTTCGAATCCAACGTCTGTAACTCTCTATAAGCGAAGTGAAGGTTCTCGATGTGCTATGGATTACATTAGTTAGCCTGAGCGCGTTGAGCTACTGTATGGTCCTCCCTACTGATGGTTATTATTGAATTTAGAATAACATTGAATTATGGGACAAAAGAAAATGTCCCTTAGAAGTATTGTAAAGAACGCGAAACATCCTTGTAAAAAAAACAACAACAACAACATTGAACGCGTGGATATCGAGGAAAAGATTCCTATTAAGATTGGCAGAAATACCCAATATGGCGTTATTTAAGTTTTTTTTCCCATGCAAAGTAAAAAATCTATACAGTGAAATATGGGTATCGTGTTCGCAGGATGTTAAAAAATGATAAATTCTTGTATAAGAATAATTGTCACCTTAAAATAAAAGTGTAATTTTGTATATTAAGAAAAGGAAGACTTTATTAGGAAGGAAGGTAGAATGTTTTCTACAAAGCGATTTAGAGGTCTTTATACAGTAATTAGTTTGGGTGCTCATTCCATTCCAACGAGACTGTGAAAAAGGACTCTACACTCGGATTAACGTTATCTAATCGACTTCACAAAATGAGCAAGTAGGTTAAACTAAGTTAGGTTAAGTTAGTTAGTGTTAAAAAGTTATTTAGTGGAATTTTTCGCACTTCGTATGCATACAAATAAGGATCTTTCGATGCCCAACTTTTTCAACCTCGAGTTCATGTTTAGCTTCAGTTTTGTTAACGGTGTTTTTATACCCTTTGAGGACACGGAAACACTGATAAAATGGTTGATTATAATATAAGAATGTTATAATGTTTCAGACCAACAAAGACCCTAGGATCCACTCATGGCTGGTCTACCTAACGTGTTCGTAATCGTGTATTGTGTATGTCCTCCGTGGTGGCGGAGGGGACCTACAATTTTACGTGGGTTCCGAACCACAAGAACCTAAGAAATTTATTAAAACTGCCGGTAAATTGGCAACGACCAATTTTTACGAAACTAAATAATTATCAATTTAAAACTAATTAATTATCGATTTAAAACTAAATATAGAATCTCTGGATCCAGAGGATCAAGTCATAATAGACTACTATCCACAAATTGAGACTTAGAACAAAAGAATAAAAATGTAATTTATTTAATAGTTTCTAAACAAAAATGGACATACGAAATTTTTTTTTACATTTCCAGATATAAATACAAACAAACAACATGGCCAATTCTAAAGTTCGCGAGCTATATATATATATATATATATGCTTAACTTCATTCTCTTATGAACATTCGCCCTTGGCTCCACCTTTCTGCATAAAAAAAAATATCGTGTACAATTTCATATCGTAATAGGTACGTTCTTACTATAGAAAAATAAAGGGTTTCTGCTTGTTATTTGATATAACTGTATATGAATGAAGCGTAATTGGCCAGTAATTGTCAATTACAACATTCACGCTCTTGTTATTTAAAAGTCTCCCACAGTGAATTTTGAAATAATCACACGTGCGTATGTATACATGTATGTATTTACTATGTATGAATATGGGCTGAGAGCGGTTAATGGGTTTAAGCCTTCAACAGACTTTATAATTATTTAACCACATGTAAAAATTAACGTTGGCTCAAGATTCATAGGCGGAGAACTTTAACAAACTTGAAATTTTTATTTTGTAATTTTCAAAGTGTAAATTTTTAAATTTTGGAAAAGTCTAAACTTCAAAATTGATACATTACTAATATGGAGTGATTTAACCGCCTTCATAACGGCAAAGGTCATGTGACGGAGGGGACCTACCTACGGCTTAGCGTGGAATCCAAACCATTTAAAGGTCACTACATCATCTGAAAGCGGAGGATGGTTGGTCACCCATCCAGTTACTGAACAGACCCAACGTCGCTTAACCTCGCCGATCTAACGGGAAGCGGTGTTGCGATGTGGCCAGGACGTAGCCTGAAAATCCACATAAGGAATGAAACATCGCGCAGCCTGCTGTCACCAGGTCTCGATCTCGGGCCGATGGATTTGTAGTCAGTGACGCTAACCACTACACCACCGAGGCGCATATATATATATATATATACATACACACAGGGCCTATCAGAGGGGGGGCTAGGAAAGCCATTTGGCCTGGGCCTCAAGCTTAAGGGGGCCCTCAAATTTAGAAACTTTCAGGTTTGAATATAATGTTTTGCAGTGAAAGTAATAATTGGGTTTAGCTATGGGCCTCAAAAGCTGGAAGTGGCCCAGGTCTCTCTGAACTTCTGAGAGGGGCTGTATATATATATATATATATATATATATATATCAGCCCCGGGATCGAGATCCGGTGACGGCAGGCGGCGTGTAGCAAAACCCAGCTATTCATCCTTCCATACACCAAAAAAATTGGTTGGTAGATAAATGGGTACCCTGGGTAGCCTAGTGGTTAAGACGCTGGGCTGCTGGTGGGGCGACTGGGGCGTGGTTCGGATTCCACATTAAACTGTAGGTCTAAGGTGGAATGAAAAGCTGACCTTCGTCAGGATGAACAATTCGGGCGGAAGCAAACCAAAGGTTTACGAAAAGTTTATAATAATATATATATATATATATATATATATATATATATATATATATATATATATATATATATATATATATATATATATACTTATATATATATATACACGAGTTGGTCGAACAAGTTTTATATATTTTAGATTTTCAAATTTTCAAATCACTTTCGCTCTTTAGCTTGTAATAGCGGGAGTGGAGTGGAGGGGTTCTATAAGAAAATTTAGAAAAAGCGTTTTTTTTACCGAATACAGTTATTACTTTTTCGAATTACACCCGCGTTACGATTTTAATAAACAAACTCGAAGTGAAATAAGTCATCATTCATGCTTTACGCACCTTCTGATTTGTTTTAGGTTAGGTTAAGTTAATCCAAGTTAACTACTACTTCTTCCGCAGCCTTATTAGCCCACTTCTATGTGGGGTCGCTGTTGCAGATCCTTCTTCTCCATTCACTTCTGTCTTGAGCCACCTCTTCCTCCAGTCCCTTTTCACTCGTATCTTTCTTCAGTCTATCCCGCCACCTCATCTTAGGTCTACCTCTTCTCCTCGTGCCTGGAATTTCCATCCTCAGCATCCGTCGTCCCACATACTCCTCCTCCCTCCTCTGGACAGGCTCATACCATCTCACTCTCCTTTCCTGTGCCTTCTTGGAGATTTCCGTGACTTTTGTTGTTCTTCTTACCTTGAATTTACCTTGAAGCGCTTCTGCCTCAAGGGTGCGCTGCTCCCACGAGGTCCGCTCAGCGCCTCCTGAGGCGGGGCCACGACGGGGTCGCCACCCTTCTTTTCTCTTGCTCCTACCATACGATTTGGTCCCCTGTTGAATTTGTGGGGGCTGGTCTGGCAGAGGAATACTCTGGCACTGTGGGTTGGTCGGGTGTGTTGGCTAAAGACATGTCCAAGTGTTTTTTAAAAGTATCTACTGGGACTGCACTTATATATATAAGGTATTGAGGCAAGGAGTTAAACAGGCGAGAACCCTGCCTAGAGATACTATTATATTGAAGGGTTTGAATCCTTCTCAGACTGTTTGGTGAGAGGTGATATTTTTGACACATTCTGCCAGTTCTTGTTAAGGTGGGCACAATTGGTTCAGTATTGGGGGCAACTAAAAGCCCTTCTAGAATTTTCCAGTTGTAGATGAGGATGTATCTCTCAAACCTTCTCTCTATGGAATAAAGGTTAAGGTCTCTGAGCCTATCCCAGTAGTTTAATTTGTTTTTACTCACCTGTTGCCCATCAGGTTGTTTAATGTACGAGGTAAAGGTTCTTTGTAGGCCCTCAATTTTTGGCAATTCATTCTGTTTGTGGGGAAACCATAATTGAGAGCAGTAGTCAATGCGTGGAAGAACAAGTGATATCCACAAGGTAAGCATGGTCATATTGTCCCTAGTTCTGAATGTCCTCAGTGTATATATCCTATTAGTTGTTTGCATGATGAGGTTACTTTGTCAATGTGCCTGTTGAATGTTGCATCTTTAGATAATATAATCCCTAGATCCCTTACATGATCAGTTTGTACAATATCTTTTCCTGTGGGTCCAGCGTAGTTGAATTGTTCTTTCAGGTATTTATTTGGTCCATACTTAATTAGTTCAAATTTGTCTTCATTGAAGGCCATATTGTTTGCATCTGCCCATGCATATATAGTTTGTAGATCTTTTTGTAGCTCCACACAGTCTTCTTTTTCTGTAATTGGTCTTAGTATTCTGGTATCATCTGCGGCACTCCACTAATCACGTCTTTTTCTATAGATCTTGCTCCATTTACAATTATTTGTTTTCTGTCAGAGAGAAAGGTATGGATCCATTTTCCTATTTTTCCACAAATACCAAGTTCTTTTAGTTTATGGAATAATATACCATGGTCAACCTTGTCAAAAGCTTTTGCAAAGTCTAGATAGATGACATCAACATTTTGGTTTTCTCCAAAATATTGTAGGATTGTATTGCAATGGTCAAAAGTTCAGTAAGGCAGGATCTCTTTTGTTTGAAGCCATGTTGAAAGTCTTCTAAGAGATGTTCATTTTCTATAAAACTGACAATGTGCCTTTTCAGGACTTTCTCAAATATTTTGATAATATGGGAAGTCAAGGATATGGGTCTATAGTTCTTGGCTTCCTTTCTTTTGCCTCCTTTGTAGATTGGGGTAATATTTGCTTGTTTCATGATTGGTGGTATTCTACTGGTGTCTAGTGAGGATCTCCACAGGATTTTCAGAGGCAGAGATAAAGTATGTTTGCATTCCTTGAGAATCTTGGCTCCAATTCCATCTGGACCAGGGGCTGAACTCCCCGGTAGCTCTGTTATTGCCTGTTGTATATCTCTAGTGGTTATTTGTATATCTTCCAATAATGGTCTGTCTTGGTCATTTTCTTCTCTATCAAAAAAAGCTGCAGTTTTTATTTTCTTTGCTACTACAGGGGTACTCCAGCTTAAAGCATATTGAGATTGTAGAATGTTTGCCATTTCCTGTGGATTAGATGTGAGAGTTAGTCCATCTTTAGCAGCAATGGGCCAATGCTCGTTTTGATAACTGCTTTGCGTTTAGCATAGCTAAAGAAGAATTTGCTATTTTCCTTTATAGTGCCACTAGCTTTATGTTCATTATCAATATTCTCTCTTATGGTTGACTCCTTTATTTTACGTTCTAACATCAGTATCTGATTCCGGATGTTACTATGTCTTGTATCACTAATTGCTTTGTCAGTTGTTTAGATAGCTTTGTTCTCTTTCTCATAAGTGTCCTTCTGTATCTGTATTCTTTTGTCAGGTGCTTCTTTGCACTATCGTTTTTCTTTGGTGTGTGCTTGTATAATGCTGATGATAGCAGGTATTGTATTCTACTCCAGCATTCTTCTGGTTCTAGGTTTTCTAATTCATCTTCCCGGTTTATTTCTCCCAGACAGTTATTTATTGATGTCCAGTCTGACTTGTGTAGGTTTAGGTCAGAGTATGGCAAGTCCATTTGGCATGGGTCTTGCTTACATTTGTGGAGAAACAAGTTTGTGAATATGTGCATGACATTGTGGTCGGAGTGTATAGTTGGTGTTATAACAATGTGGTCAATTGTAGTTGCATTATTTGTCAGCACTAAATCTAGGATATTATTTTTCTAGTTGAGCAGTGAACATGTTGTACTAGGAGTAGTTTTCCATAAACTCATTCAGGTGTTTTGATTTGGACCTTTTTGTCCCTGATTTCATACCACCATATTGGTTCCAGGTGCAATTTGGGAGATTAAAGTCTCCTGTAATGATTAAGTCTCTTGTCGAGTCTACAATAGCTGGGCATTGCCTGATTTTTTCCAGAACTTCAGTGAGCTCAAGATGGGAGCTATCTGGGGGCTATAGATATTCACTAGTATTATGTCTTCTTTATTTATACTGAGCATGATGATTAGGAGTTCACAGGCTTCATTTGAGTATGCCATGAGCAGTTCACTTTGAATGTTTTCAGGGATGTACATCAGGACATCACCATTTAGACGGTCTTCTCTGTCACATCTATGGGTGGTGTACCCTTTGATTGCAATTTCACTACTCATGATCATGGGGTTCAGGTGTGTTTCTGTGAGGGCTATAACTGCGCTAGTAGTGTTTTCCACTAGGCTCTTTAGGTAAGGTACTTTGGTATGGTTTGAGTTTGGGTAAAGGCCCTGGATGTTTAAGTAAATTATTGATACACTTGTGGAGCATTTGTTTCATCTCCCACATGTAGGTCATTTGTATGGTTCCTGCTGGGGTTCTCATTTGCTCTTGTATGAGGATCCCAAGTGAGCTTTGAATATCTTGTATTTGTTTCATGAGGTGGTAAAACCCCATTCGGGTTTCATGGTTGCTTGCTGTACTATTGTCACCAGTGGGCTTACCTGGACCTGCTACATCAGCATAAGATCTGGGTGCAGGAATGGTATTTGATCTTGGGTTTTCTTGCATCCCTTGGGCCAAATAGTGATGATGGGTAGCAGGCTCACTATCCTGGTATTCTCTCCATTGATTTTGATGTGGTTGCAATCGGATTGTTCCCTTCAGGTGGGCCAGATTGCAGTTCTCTTTAAAACAACTTCTTTCCCACCATGAGCTCTGGCAAATTTGAGGATGAAGATAGGGACATCTTGCATTGGATCTACATCCAGAAATGCCATTCCCATCGTGTATAAATTTTTTGCAGAGTGGTGGGTGAGCAAATGGGCATTCTCTTCCCTCAAGTCCATATATACACAAGCCCCTCCTGTAATACTTGCATACTGGCTTCTTGTTTTCACTTTTGGCTTTTTGGTGACTGTGTACAGTGGGGTTGTTCACTTTGTTGAAGGTCTTATTAAATCATTCCTCACTCTATCCCTCCTAGTCACTCCATACATCCATCGGAGCATCTTCATTTCTGGCACTTCCATTTTCTTTTCCAGGTTTCTTTTCATCGGCCATGTTTCTGCCCCATATAGTAGTGCTGGTCTTACTACTGTTTTGAACAGTTTTCCCTTCATCCTCACATTCACCTTACCACACAGTACTATCGATACCTCTCTCCAATTTTTCCAGCCAGCTTGAATTCTGTTATTTCTCCTTCCAGGTCTCCCTTCTCCTCTATGATTGATCCCAGATACTTGAAACTTTTAAATTTCTTTATAATAAATTCCTGGACCATGACACTTCCTATCTGTTCGTCTCCAGGTGCACATTTCATATATACTCGGTCTTTTCTCTGCTTATTTTTAGTCCTCTAGTTTCCAGAGCTACTCTCCACCTCTCTAATTTCTCTCGCACTCCCTCTCTTGTTTCTGAACACAACACGATGTCATCAGCAAACATCATGGTCCATGGAGCCTCCTCTATTACGTCTTTGCTGATCACATCCATCACAATATCAAAAATCAGCGGACTCAGCGCTGATCCCTGGTGTAGACCAACTCGTACCTCAAATTTCTCGGTCTCTCCCATACTACTTCGCACCCTCCTAATAACTCCCTCATACATGTCTTGGATCAGTCTGACATACTTCTCAGGTACCCGCCTGTCTCTTAAACATCTCCACACTTCCTGCCTTGGGACTCTATCATACGCTTTTTCTAGGTCTACAAACACTAGATGTAACTCCTTTCTTCCTTCTCCGTACCTTTCTAATAATTGTCGAAGTGCAAATATTGCATCCGTTGTTCCTCTTCCTGGCATAAAACCAAACTGCTCATCAGAGATCGCTACTTCCTCTCTCAGTCTCGCTTCCACAGTTCTTAACCTAATCTCAAAAAAGAAGGTTGTACATGAAAACCCGACTTATTTACAAAGTTCAACCTAATTGGTCAAAAAAGTGGTTTACTACTTGCGGATTGAGGTGTATATATATTATATATATATATATATATATATATATATATATATATATAATATATATAGGGTGTCCCATAAGTCCGGCATCATAGGAGAAATTCATATTTTTCTATTTCTACAAACCATAATTTATGCTCGGGATGCCAATTTCCCGTCCACCATTCTGTTCAGTGACGAGGCTGTCTTTTTATGGAAATGGTGAGGTAAATCGACAGAACACCCGCTACTGGTCTCAAAACAACCCTCACTGGTATACCTCTTCAAAGGAACAAGGTGCATCTCGGGTGATGGTATGGTGTGGCATTTGGAAGGATCGCATCATAGGCCCCCTCTTTTTCGATGAACATGTCACTGGAGGCACCTACCTACGTATGCTCAAGGAAGAAGCATTTCCCAGTGTCTCGAACGAAGAAGGAAATTTCCCAACATGGTTCCAGCAAAACGGCGCTCCTGCACATTACAGCACCCAAGTAAGGGAATACCTGTACCAACAATTCCCTGGTCATTGGCTAGGACGTCGAGGGCCTGTGGAATGGCCAGCTAGAAGCCCGGATCTCACGCCACTAGATTTTTATCTCTGGGTCCACTTGAAAGCGCTGGTATACGCAGAGAAAATTAGGAGTGTTGAACATTTGCGGCAGCGCATTATTGGGGCATGTAACACTATTACTCCTGACATCATTCACCGTGTGCTTGCTGACTGGGTATCACGTCTGAAATTGTGTATTGAAAACAATGGTGGACATATTGAGCACGTTCTGTAAATAAAAGCTTTTGTTTTGCCTTTTTTTATTATTTTTCCTATGATGCGGACTTATGGGACACCATATATATATATACATACATACATACATATATATATATATATATATATATATATATATATATATATATAATATATATATATATATATATATACACACACATGGATATATAATGAAATGGATACATAATTTTCTTAGTGAGCGGAGGCAAGTCGTTACAGTACAAGGAGTATCTTCATCAGAATCAGAGGTCCTCAGCTCAGTACCACAAGGAACAGTATTAGCTCCACTACTCCTCTTCATAATCATGCTAACTGACATAGATGAGGACGTTACCAGAGACAACACAGTAACATCCTTTGCTGATGACACAAAGATCAATAGAAAAATAAGAAACCCAGAAGATATAGGATCTCTACAAACCGACATGAACAGAATCTACAAGTGGACGGAAGACAACAATATGAAGTTTAACACTGAGAAATTTCAGTTGTTACGGTACAGAAAAAGAGAGGACCTAAAATCCATGGAATATTATACCCCCAAATGGACAGGAAATTCAGAGAAATTCTGAGCAAAAGATTTAGGGGTTGTAATGACTGATGATACGAAATTTGAAACACAAAATAAGATAGCAGTGAACAGAGCAAAGAGAATAATTGGGCAGATACTGAGAACCTTTAAACGAAGGGATAGGAATGTAATGATTCCTCTACTGAAAACACTGATCATACCCAAATTGGAATACTACTCGGTCCTAACATGCCCATATAAAAAAGAAGATATTAGACAGCTAGAAGGGATTCAGAGAAGCTTCACAGCCAAGATCAAGGGGTGCAAAGAACTAAATTACTGGGAAAGGTTACGCGAACTAAACCTATATTCACTGGAAAGGAGAAGAGAGAGATACACCATTATTTACACTTGGAAAATAATGGAGAAACTAGTCCCTAATCTTACTCTGAATCCTTAAATCCCCAAACAACAGTGGAAAGTAGAAAAGGAAGACTGTGTCGTGTTCCCAAATTAAAGGCGGGACAGGGAACATCCTAACCCTGAAAGAAAATAATTTTGTTGTGAGAGGACCAAAACTGTTTAATCAACTGCCCAAAGACCTAAGGAACACGAATGGTGTTGCAGTAGACATCTTCAAAAGAAGATTAGACGCCTGGCTCAGAAGAATCCCCGATGAGCCAGCCGGGCGTACCTTGCTATGTGAGGTGGAGAGTACAAGAAACCAACTCACTACTTTACCAGGCCAACTGAAGAGGAAAGGTATATATATATAAGTTGAATATGTTTCAGTGAATATGTCGTTCACACCCTCTCTTTTTTTAAATATAAAATGGCGAAGCATAAATATTTAATGTTTCATTTTGTGAATTTTGTCTTTTGACTTCTGTAGAGAATTTCCTGAAAAGAAAATCACCAGAAGAAACTTTTAGAATTCTTAATTCTGAGGTTCGTTTCTCACCGACTTCAAAAGCTTACAACCAAATGAGATAAGAAGGAATTGGAAGAGAGAGAGAGAGAGAGAGAGAAGAGAGAGAGAGAGAGAGAGAGAGAGAGAGAGAGGAGAGAGAGAGAGAGAGAAAATTGCACTAACTGTAATAAAATAGTTGAACTCTTAAAGCTTAATGGTGGTTGGTTTGAAAGCCACCGAAAGCGCTTGCTGTTTCACTTCCATTGCGCTTTAAGTATATACATATTATATATATATAGTGTGTATATAAGACAATTTTCCTCAGGAGTGTAACTCGCTTTTATATTAGACATTGCGTGTTATTCTACCTGCAACTGAAAAAGGCCCCAAAACAAGACCAATTTCAACATTTGTTTTGGTTCTAATCTATTACTGTTGTAAATTTAATTTAAAATAAGTTTTCCTGTGAGACAGGACTTATGAGAAACTATATATATAATATATATACACACAGGGCGTCCCAAAAAAATGTATACACACTTTAACAGCTGATAGCTCAATTGATGTTTCTTTCTTTCCAAGTTAAACCCATTAGAATTAATAATGGCAGACAGACTAAGCTTTGAACAAAGGAAATTCATTCTAAAATGCTACTGGAAGTGTGAAAACGCAGTTGAAGTGCAAAGACAGTTTAGGAGGAAGTTTCAAACAGATCCACCAACGCGACTTACCATCACTCGAATTAGAGATAAGTTTGAAGCCGATGGAACTGTTCAGAATGTCCACAAGAAGCGTTCCGGAAGACCACGGACATCGACAAGCCCCACAAAGCAAGAAAGAGTACTGGAAACGTATCACCAAAGTCCAAGAAAATCTGTGCGGCAAGCGAGTCGTGAGGTAGGAATTTCAGAATCGTCTGCTGTCCAACGCATTTTGAAGCGCTGTCAATGGAAAAGTTACATTCCAAGATTAGTCCATGCTATTAATGAAGATGATGATCCGGACCGAAGAGTGGAGTATTGCGAGTGGTACTTGGCACGATGTGGATGTGGATTGGACGAAGGGGTTTCGTAGAATACCCTCCGCGTTCACCAGACCTCACACCACTAGACTTTTTTTTATGGGGATACTTAAAAGACAAAGTCTACGCTATAAAACCTGCAACAGTCGCTGAATTGAGAGCAGCCATTGAACGAGAATGCACACAAATACCAAACGAAATGTTTCGTGATGTTTGCGATTCCATTGCTTCGCGTTATCAGCAGTGCCTGGAGCAGAACGGACGTCAGTTTGAAAACAGGCGTTGACAAAACAATTAAATAATGTCTGTAGATTCTATTACATTTTGAAAATGAAATGTATTTTAATAAACACTGCCTTTATAATTATTTAAAGTGTGTATACATTTTTTTGGGACGCCCTGTATATATATATTATATATATATATATATATATATATATTAGTTCAAAGCCAGGAGTGTCTGCAAAGCAAACTAATGAGACGAGCAAGGAAATGCTTATAAATTTAACCACGTACTGAATTGAAGCCTCATTATATATATGGTATGTCGACCCTCTATGTACTTGGCAATGATGTTGCAAGCTGCTCTTACCATAAATGGGTGTACGGGGCGATCATCGCTTTGTAAAAAGCAATGAAACCTTTCTTTTACAGTAAATGTTACATAATCTATTAATATACGTGTCAAAAACATTGACTATATATATATATATATATATATATATATATATATATATATATATCTGACTTAGGATACAGAATAAAAATGTTTAAAATTACGGCTTGAAATAGGAGAAAATTGAATGGATGATTTACCTGTAGTTTGATTCCATACAAAATGATGTAAATTTATTCTTTGTGGGGATTTCTTCTGTGAATGTAAAATGATTCTAGTAGTATTTTGGGAGTTATGGCTTGGTTGATGATGGGTTTGTTGCTTGTGCGTTTAAACTGATTGTATGGTTTGGATTGTTAATAACCTTCTTCGTAATGGCAAAAGTCACGTAAATGACGGGTGGAACCTACAGCTTTACGCATCATCTGGATGCGGAGGACGTCCCCCATCCAAATACTACCCACACTCACCCACATCCAGTGTTGCTAAATTTCGCTGATCGATGGGAAGAGGTATTGCGACGTGTATCCCTTTGTAAATTGATTGGATGGTTATGGTACATAGCGAAGGTGATTACGTATATCGGAGATTTGGTTGGTTCGTAAAGAGGAAAACATGGCCGTGGA
This sequence comes from Bathynomus jamesi, assembly GCA_023014485.1. Classification (NCBI taxonomy): domain Eukaryota; kingdom Metazoa; phylum Arthropoda; class Malacostraca; order Isopoda; family Cirolanidae; genus Bathynomus; species Bathynomus jamesi. Next base: position 106,808 of record JAJOZX010011023.1, read on the forward strand.
GAGACTCCTATATACAGTTTATCCCAAAAGTCCAGTGACGGAAATCACTTATTACTAGTTATTATTCATAATGGAATTAACAAATTTTCACTTTTGCTTCAGATTTGAAGGTATAAGTTGCTAATTATGGTCCTGAATGTACAGGTGCGTGTCTCCATGTTTCTGCATTAAGTATTCGTGCTGCATGCGAGGAATTTTCCAGGCGACACCCGCAGAAGGAAACACTGTCATTGGGTTGGGTTGGAATACCCGAAAAGCAAAATACCGCGTAACCTCTTCGAAATGTTACTGAAACCATCCCAGATCGTATTTCATTGGTCAAAGACCTCCTTCAGGAAATACTGTTTTTAACACCTGCTGTGAATAATAAATATGAAAAAAATTATTCCCTTCTTAGGGGAACTTTTGGGACACCCTGTTTACGCGTATACGTTCCTCCACTCCTAGTTTATATTGGCGGCAATAGAAGTGCCAATAGTGTTATAATGTTACAGCAGCGGCAGTCAAAACGGTAAATAGTGAACCAACAGATAAAGACCCAGTGGCGGTCCTAGCTTACATGACGCCCTGGGCGAACCTCACCTTCAGCGCCCCCCCCCCCTGTTCGCCAACACACACACATTCGAATCCCCCCAAAATAAAGGACAGACATAACTCTTTCACAAAATAACTTTTTATTGGACTTGTAGTGAATACTCTTATTTTAGTTTCAAGATAAATGTTAATTTTACCGTCTTGAATTTCGGAATAGTATAAATTCATTTTAAATTAGTTACCCCATTATAATTCAATTGTGAACCACATTAATACTAATTTTATGTATACTATATTATTTTATTGTATGTAAACATAATTAATTATATATCACAATTGTCAGTTAATTATTTATATTCAAATAATTATTTAATCTAATACCATGTCCATTTTACAAATAAATAATAGAAAACCAATGGTTATATTTTCCACCTTTGGTACTGTCGCAGTTTCGCCTAACGGACTCAATACGGCTAGTGAGATAATCACTGGTTGGCACTTAACTAGCGGCAGTGCTTATGGCTACATCATCCAGGTTAACCTATACCGGATAGATGCGCTACGGTCCCAAGCCGTAGCTTGCCTAGGCCAACGACGACAACGTAAACCAACAATTGGTGACCCCGGAGCTGGATTACCCCTTTTACCCGAACGACTAGGACTAGACTGTAATGTCGTTCGTGCCCATCACCCCCTTCACCGAGCGACTAGGACTAGACTGTAACGTCGTTCGTGCCCATCACCCCCTTCACCCGAGCGACTAGGACCAGACTGTAATGTCGCTCGTGCCCTCTGCCCACTCCTGCCCGTGCGCTCTGTGCCTGCGCTCGTCTCAACCTCCACTCCTTCGTTGGGAACTTGTCGTCTTGCTTGTACGTTAGCAAGCATAGGAGAAGATGCCTGACGACGCTGGTGCCATCTCCCACTTGAGCGTAAAGCTCCCCGTCTTCTGGCCGGGTGATCCATTATTTGGTTCCACCAAGTGGAATCACAATTCAACTTGGGAAGGATCACCGCTAGCAGGACGAAATACGATCATGTTTTGTCCTCTCTACCAGCGAGCATCATCTCTGAAGTCCGTGACGTCATCGTATCTACTTCCACGAGTGAGGACCCGTACAACGATCTGAAGTCTGCCATCCTGTGCCGCACCACTGTCTCCGAGCGTGAGAAACTACATCAGTTAATCTCAAAAGAAAACTTGGAGACCGTAAGCCCACTCAAATGCTGAGGGCTATGCAGTGCGCTCTAGGCGAACGCGCACAACCTTCGATAAGGACATCTTTAGACAGTTGTTCTTGCAGAAACTTCCCCATCAGCTCAGCGTGTCTTGGCCACTATGGATCCTGCTACTCCAGTTGATAAACTAGCAGAAACTGCCGACAAAGTAGTGGAGATTGACACAGCTCCGGTCAACAACGTGAACACACAATCGGAACTGGAGTTGAAAGTGAAAGAGTTAAGTCAACGACTCAACCACGTTTGTTCTCTGCTACAAAATCAACGGCAAAGAAGCATTCTCGGTCAAGATTTACGAAGAGGCATCGTTCGAGTTCCGGGAAGATCTGCTTCTACTACCACTCCAAATTCGGAAAGAAGGCTAGGAAGTGCATCTCCCCTTGCAATTTTTCGTCGGAAAACCCAGCAGCGAGTCCTAATGGCGTCTAGTACTCGCACTGCCAACCTGTTATTCATAAAGGACAGGAACTCTGGTGTCAATTTCTTGGTCGATACCGAGCGTCAGTCAGTGTATTCCCTCAAAAATCTGGTCATACGCACTCGGAATCTCCGCCTCTATACGCTGCTAACGGTTCACGCATACCCACGTACGGTACTCAGTCGCGTGAACTAAACTTGGGCCTTCACCGATCCTTCAAGTGGATTTTCATCTGTGCTCAAGTGCGGCATCCCATAATCGGCGCTGACTTCCTCCAGCATTTCAAACTCCTGGTGGATCTTGACAAGCGACGCTTATGCGACCAGGCCACACTGCTTTCTGTTCTTGCCAAACAGGTTGCCCTTCCGGACGCCTCGAACTCTGCACTTTCCCTCGTTCCCCCTAATTCCATGTACCAGTGCCTTTTCCAGCGATATCCAGGAATTCTTCAACCGATGCAGATGGGTGATACCATTAAGCACACCATTACCCATCACATTACAACAAAAGGTCCCCCTGTGTTTGCAAAACCCAGACGTCTTGCCCCGGACAAACTGAAAGCTGCCAAATCGGAATTCCAGCTTATGATAGATCTTGGGATAATAAGACCTTCCAAAAGCAGTTGGTCCTCTCCCCTACACCTGGTCCAGAAGAAGTCAGGAGACTGGAGACCATGTGGGGATTACCGGTTTTTAAATTCGACAACCATCCCGGACCGATATCCGGTACCAAATGTCCAAGACTTTACTTCTCTTCTCCACGGCAAATCTATATTCAGTGAAATAGACCTTGTTAAGGCTTTCCACCACATTCCCGTAGAGCCTTCGGATATTCCCAAGACTGCAGTTTGTACACCATTTGGGTTATTCGAATTTGTGAAGATGCCGTTCGGGCTACGGAATGCTGCGCAAACCTTCAGAGGTTTATAGATGAGGTCACCAGAGGCTTAGACTTTGTTTATGCCTACATCGATGATTTGCTTGTGGCCAGCTCAACGGAAGAGGAACATAAGGAACATCTTTCACTCCTTTTTCAACGTAGAACAATACGGTGTTACTATTAATGCATCTAAGTGTGTGTTTGCACAGCCAACCTTGGAATTTCTTGGTCACACGATTTCGCAGCACGGAATTACCCCCCTTCAGGACAAGTGTGAAGTGATAAAAAATTACCCTATGCCAAATAATCAGCGTGAGTTACGTCGGTTTCTAGGTTTGGTAAATTATACCACAAGTTCATTAAAAACTGTGCCAGTGTTCTTGCTCCTCTACACGCTATGATCACACACAAACGCAAGGTAACAAAATTGGTATGGTGTAGCGATAGTTTACAGGCGTTCGACAATGCCAAAAATGCTATCAATAGTGCATGTCTCTGTCATTTCCTATCAGTGATGCCCCCCTAACTCTGACGGTCGATGCATCAGATGTTGCGATCGGTGGAGTGTTGGAACAAACCATTAACGGTCAACAGGCACCCATCGCGTTTTACTCGAAAAAGCTGCAGCCAGCCCAAACGCGTTATAGTGCTTTCGGACGTGAACTTCTTGCTATTTACTTAAACGTGAAGCATTTTCAACATTTCCTTGAAGGCCGAGAGTTTTGTGTTTTTACCGACCACAAACCTTTGGTCACTGTCTTCAATAAAAACAGCTGTAACCACTCTCCCAGAGTCATCAGGCAACTCGATTATATCTCGCAATTTACCACAGATATCCGCCACATCAAAGGTGTCTTGAACACTCCAGCAGATGCACTTTCAAGAATAGAGATTACTTCTGTTACCCTCAGCTCTACACTGTGGAATGCTATTGCACAGGATCAAGGTAAGGATACGGAACTACAAGACCTGCTCAGAGAAGACTCCACTCACTCACTTTCCCTCAAGAAAATGAGTATGCCAGGATTGTCTGTGCCCCTCTATTGCGACGTATCAACAGCTGCTATTCACCATGACGGGCCCTATGAAGTTCTCCGACGTACGCGCAAATCATTCTCATCCAGCGCGGTTCCAAGGTCGACAAGGTTTCTATCGATCGTCTTAAGCCTGCGTTTTTGGAATCAACCTTAAGCGAGGTACATGTAGCTACCAAAAAGGTTCAGCGGAAATCTGTGTCGTTCGGAACTCTTTGAACTTCCTCTCTGGTGGGGGAGTGTGTAGTGAATACTTATTTTAGTTTTCAAGATAAATGTTAATTTTACCGTCTTGAATTTCGGAATAGTATAAATTCATTTTAAATTAGTTACCCCATTATAATTCAATTGTGAACCACATTAATACTAATTTATGTATACTATATTATTTTATTGTATGTAAACATAATTAATTATATATCACAATTGTCAGTTAATTATTTATATTCAAATAATTATTTTAATCTAATACCATGTCCATTTTACAAATAAATATAGAAAACCAATGGTTATATTTTCCACCTTTGGTACTGTCGCAGTTTCGCCTAACGGACTCAATACGGCTAGTGAGATAATCACTGGTTGGCACTTAACTAGCGGCAGTGCTTATGGCTACATCATCCAGGTTAACCTATACCGGATAGATGCGCTACGGTCCCAAGCCGTAGCTTGCCTAGGCCAACGACGACGACGTAAACCAACAGACTAATTGTTGGAACTTCAGAACCAAAACAAAGACTCAAATTTCTGAATTTTACAAATCCTTCATCACGTAAATAGAATAACTCACTTAAGAGAATGTAATTATGATACTATGAACAGGAAAAATACAAATTAAATTGCACAACTGCCATAAATAAACTAGAGAATCAAATTTCTAAATTGTACAAATGCTCTATCACATAAATAGAATAAGACACTTAAGAGAGGGTAATTATTATGCTACACTTTGAACAAGAAACAAAATAAATTGCACCACAGCACAACTGCCATCTAAAGCCTGACTCTTCTTACCTTCCTTGATAAAAGTCATTGATCTTTTATTATTTATTTTATTTTATTTTTATTTTATTTATTTCTTTATTTATTTATTCTTATTTTATTCTTATTTTTTTGCAGGCGCTCATGCCGCCCCTCCACAAATGCCGCCCTGTGCGGCTGCCCATATTGCCCATATGAGGAACCGCCACCATGACTCCAGATTCCTGGGATCTTGGGAGCATTGCTCCAGTAAATTTGACCATGAGAAAAAGTAAATTTGGTTTGGGTTTTGTTCATCCGCTAGACGTTATGCAATTTTTTTGCGTATACGTTCTTGTACAAACCAATTTTTTTAAATTACAAATTTAGTTATTTTAAGTTTAGTTGGTAATTCCATATTTAACAATTATTTTTATTTTTTGTTAAGCTTCAATGTTTTGATTAGTGATGTAGGTCACATCCGCATCCGCGGAACATCCGCATATTTTATCGCATCCGCACCCGCATCCGCACTTTGGACTGCGGATGTCGTGCGGATGTGGACCGTTGAGATAAAATGTCATTAATAAGCGGAAATTATCAAATTCTACTATATTAATAGAACTAGTTCATTGTGCGCAAAAGTGATGCAAGCGACAAGACGAGAGGCTGTTCTTGTATGAAGTTACTCTCTTACAACCTACTTAGATCCATGTTACAAAGCTAAGTTATTTTCACCTAGTACATTAGAACGAGTTAAATCATCACTTGGCAAAGCAGTTGAAGAGCTTCAATCTCTTGAATCTGTCGCTTCGCCACCCACCAAAAGAATAAAAGTTCAGTGACAGAACCAACACCTTCAACAAGCAAATCTATCACAGAATCTGTCTCTCAGTTTCTTGAGTCAAGCAGCAATGACGAGACCTACGCGATGTCAAAAGATGTAGTAAAAATGATCTAGAGCTATCACCAAGAAAAACGCCTGGCTGCATGTGACAATCCTATTAGTTGGTGGAAAAATACGCAGAATATCTATCCATACTTGAGTAAACTTGCAAGGAAACATTTAGCCTGTCCTCCAACAAAACGTACCAAGCGAGAGATTATTTAGCAGTGCTGGATTAATATATGATGAAAAGAGAAACAGACTGGCAGCAGAAAAGGCAGAAAAATTAATGTTCCTTAAGCATAACGTTCCTATAATTAAGTTTGAACATTAAACGATGAACATCTTAGTTTACTTTATTTTAATTACTCATTATAAATATGCCTAATAAAACTTTAAACTTAATATAAATAGTTATCAAGCTAATTAAAGATCTCTTTCTATAAGGGTGGAGGTTGGGGAAAGAGTCGGTGGGGTGCATTTGAGTTGGGTTCACGTCCCGCATCCTGGTAACACAATTATGGTTTCTAATTGTGGCTGAAACTCGACAAAATATAACGAATTTATTTGCAGACGAATTCACTAATTGATTTCTATATTAGTTAGATGCTTGATATTATTTTATATGTTCAGAGAAAAGTACAGCAATTATTGTACAATTAATCAATTATACTACATTATAGCTACAGCTCTCTCTATATAATAACTTATTATATACGTTAAACACAACAAATCTCGAATATATCCTAAAAATAACGAAAATGTAGACATCCGCATCCGCGGATGTTGAAATCAAACATCCTCATCCGCATCCGCATCCGCATCCGCGGATGTAAAAAAATGACATCCGCTACATCACTAGTTTTGATAATTAAAATTTTATTAAAACGTATATTTTTTTAATATAAAATTATCAGGATTGGACTATGTTCCATTGATCTCGGCCAGGTTTGATAAATTGGCCAGATAATTACTTGTGCGGTTTTAAGTAATCCACCATGACTCTAGAATTGAAAAGTTTAGTTAAGTTTAAACTTACTTTTACTTACTTTAACTTACCTACTTTTAACTCTTCCTTACTTTTACTAAGTTTAAAGCACTTACTTTTACTTACTTTCATTGTACTATATTTACTTACTTTTACTCACTTTTACCATACTATATTACTAACTTTTACTTATTTGTATTTTTTCAGGTAGTCAATAATGGATCCTAATATTGATGAAGTTGGAGAGAAAAGTGAGGGTGTTAAAAGGGGTTACTTTTGTGGTCAATGCAAGAAACAAATATTCAAAGAAGCAAAACTGGGAGGAACATTTTAATTCCAAAAAAAATATTTGTACAATACAAGAGGTCCCAGAGTTTGGGCCCACAGCTTAGATATTGCAGTAAAGAAATACCAGGATGAAGTGCAGCAAAGAGATACGGCAAAGCAGTCATTTAGTTTGTTCACAAAATGTGCTAGTGCTAGACCTCAGAAAAATGAACCAACTTCATCAACTGCTAATCTAGAAAATGAAACTTTTTCACTAGATGTTTCACAGACTGAAGAAAGTGCTTCTCCTCCACCTAAGAAACAAAAGGTAAGTGAGGAATCTGCGCATCAGACTAAAAAACTGCTTTAGAGGAATTTGAAAATTCCCAAATCCAGAAGACATTGAATGCAATTTTGCGCCTACCAAAAGAAACTCACCAAGCTGTTGTGGTTAATAAAGAGAAGAGTCAAAATATGCCTTCAAGTTCAAGTGTTGCATCCAAATCTAATAAAGCAAAAAGCAACAAATTTGACATTTCCATAGCCTATTTAAGCAAGTGTAAATCAATACAAGAAATCCTGAACAATGATTTGATCAAATCTACATTCAAATTGGTGGAAAAGAAGGATCTAGGGCATGCTGATGATTCATTTCAGTACCAAGTGATATAATGGAAACATTGCAAATAGTGACACTAATATGCCTGATGTAGATATAGCTGTTGAGGATGAAGATGATGATAATCAAGAAGATATTGATGATGCTTCTGATGATAAAATGTTTACATTATATTGCATAGCTTGCACAGACCCCAAAGCATGTGCTTCAGACAAACATTCTAACATAAAAGGTTACTTCAATGTTAAAGATTTAACCTATGTATGCAAACAAGGAGAAAATCAAGAGAGATGGTTTAGAAATCTGAAAACCCACCTGAAGAGACATTTAATTAAACTCAGCATCATCAAAGAGCTGCTGTTTATGAAGTGATGAAAACATCTTCTCAGAACACTACTAAACGCATAGAAGACTTATGTGGAAACATCTTTATATACATAATGAAAACAAACACTGCATGGGCTCTATATCCAGTACTTCTAGCTGTATTACATAGGTCAGGTTGTGAGGTTGGAAATTTGAATCATAGCACACATGCGTGCGAGACAGTTTGTGAGCTATTAGATAATCAACTTAAAGAACAAACTGTAAAGTGGTTCTTAGAACAAACTTCAGTAACAATAACAGCTGACATTGGAACAATTTTGGGATTAAGCATGCTAGTTGTATTAGTTATGAGTGAAGAAGATAAGACTGTAAAACTTGCTGGGATAAATTTAGTACGCAGCAAATCAGGAGTTTATTTGGCCAATGAAATTTTGATGTGTTGAAGTCTCCTAATCACTTGAAACTATCTGAAGAAGCAATTAAATCCAAGGTATCTGGAATGGTTGGAGATGGGCTTTTGTAAGGACAATGAGCCATTTAAAAACGAAATGAAAAAGTTGTTTGGAGAAAATTTCAAATTTCGATGGGACTTAATGCATCTTGTGAACAGAGCCCACGTTGATGCATTGAAGAAAATTTGTAAACTAAGTGAGCTTTTAGACTTTATTCAGAATCACTCTTCAAATCTGAGATCAGGCCTTGACTATACCAATATGGTTCTTGACAATATCATTGGTTTTAAGAGACCAAAACTCAAATCTGATACTCACATGGTTAATTACGAATTTGATCAATTTGACAGATTTGTGGAAAATTTTTTTTTTTATCATCCACAAGAGAAAGAAATTAGTGCCAAGTTCTATGTATTGATTTCCTATGTAACAAAGATTATGTTGCAAGTAGCTCAAAAAACCACAGTTAGTGCAGAATTTGTAGAAAATATATTTTATAAAGAAGGAGGGAAAACTGTTATGTTAAGAGTGATGGAAACAATTTCCAAATTAGCTAATGGAGGAAATGCAAATGATGTAGTTTCTGAATTTAAGCACGATACCACAAGGCAGCAAAAGGAACTAACAGCTGAGGATTACATCCTAAATGAAGTTTACAAATACATCAAGAAACGTTCTGATTACTACCAGGTTGCTGAAGTTGCTAGACCATCCAGAACCAGATCTGAAAGTAGTTTTACAAAGACTCAGTGATAAATTGGCTGACAGAATATATAGAACAGCTGTGGAAAGGAATCACAGAGAGATTAAAGCATTTTGATAAAGATGGATCAACTGCCTGTAGTGAAGCACCAGCTGAAGGGACATTCTCCATTCTTGGTTACATTGTTGAACACAAAGGATCCATTAAGCCATCTCATTTGACTAAGTGTGCAGAATTGTGAAGGAGGGTCCAGCTCCAGGCACTAGATCTGCTGTAATGATCACACAGAAAGCCATTGATCAGTGGCCAAGCATACATGGTGGTAAATTCACAACAAATGCCTACATGCAAGGTCTAACATCGTCCACTGTTGCTGCTGCAATGAATAAATAAACTTAAGGTGAGTTATAAACTGTACATTATTATATTATTATGTTTAGCTAAAACAATTTGTAATTAGTATGTCGTCAATTCAAGAGTTTACTATCATTAACCTATCTAGTGGTGTAAGGGAAAAAAAAGTAAATCCAGAGCTGTGCTCCAGTAAATTTTTTCAAATCTGGAGTCATGACCGCCACTGTAAAGACCTACTCTTCGGCACCATTTTTCTTCGTTTGTGAGATTGGATGAGAGAGAAAGTCACTGTGTTCTCGTAACCTGCTATGTACGGTTGATCAGGGACGAAGTGGCCCAGATAGCCAATCGGATAAAAAAGTTAAAGAAACTGGTCTCTAATTTCCGCACGACATTTGCTTGTTTTTTGTTAAGGGAAAGAAGGCTCAATGGACCATACCTATTTTTAGCTCCTTCAGACGACGCAATTTACGTCTGATTATGGATGAGGCAACTTTGACACCGTAGTTCCCTATATTTCTGCAGCGAGGCAGCTGTTGCGTGGATTTAAGTGGCTTAATCCTCTGATATTATTTATCAGATTCTGATGCCTTTGATGGCTTTCCGAGTCTACGCTTACTATTAGTGGTTTAAATTTCGTTTTATTTCTTAATTAGTTTTGAATGTTCGTTATAGAAACTTTTGATTGGTTCTTCAATACTTCTTTATTTACTAGGAATTTCTTTTTATATAACGCTGTTACGGAATACTTTGTGTGCTTCATCAGAAAGAGTGTTCTTTTGACTCGTATTTCATGCCTGGAAGTTGAAAAAAGTTAATTAGAAAAGAAAATTATACCAAATGTTTCACACGGTAAAAATAATGGCTTTTACCAACATTTGAAGATTTTCTTTCACCTATTTACAAAAGAGTAATTAATTGGTTTTTAGGTAAACTTTCTGATTGGGAAATCAATGTGTACAGTCGGCATCACGAAACCTTATTATATACAGTTATGCTATTTGCTTAGTTTTGAAAAAGCAAATGCTAAAATGACATACGCTCAAAAGCTATACTTCAAAAGGAAACGTTTTGGTAAGATGTTTTCAAGACGTGGCCCAGCGATACAGGGACGAAACCCCATCTGTGCTGCATATTTTACTTCAGTCTTAGTATTAAATATCAATGTACGGTTATTGTAGTTACTGTTTATTTTAAGGGATCACCTGAAGATCCGTCACCCCAGCCTTTTTGAGTTAGCTTTATAAGGCTAACTAACGAAAATATCACGATCTAACCTAACCAATCGTTAGGTCAACTGTACGCCCTTGACGATTGGTTAGGTTAGGTCGTGATATTTTCGTTAGTTAGCCTTATAAAGCTAACTAAAAAAGGCTGGGGTGACGGATCTTCAGGTGATCCATTTTAAGTTTATAATTCTTGTATAAAATTTCTCGCCGATTTTTGTTTCCTCTGCAGATTCTTGAGTATTTCTTCTTTGTTATTTCCAAACCTGCCCATTTTCGCCGGGGGGGGGGGGGATGAGAAGGAGGAGCCTTTGTCATAGTTTGAGCTTTTAATGTAATGGTTTTTATTGCGATTCCAAGGCCTTTCATGTATTTAGCAGCAGTATACCTGGCCTAACCGATTGGAAGCCGAAACACGAAATAGATTTTATATGTTTTATTCAATTAAACTTTTGAAACACGGTGATTAAAGGTGGGGCGAATTAAGTTGAATATGACATTGAAAGAGAGAGAGGCCTACTCGGCGTAAGCCTATTATAATTAGCGGAATTTACATTAAACAAACATCTTATGGTCACGAATCTCGGCGAAAATTTGTTTTGAAACAAGGCGCAGAGTTACCAACTGTAAATTTTAAAACTAACTACTCTTTCGGAATACCAACTGCGATTTTAAAACTAATTTTGGTATTTACGTATTATCGGGACTACCACACTGTTTATTATGTATTTTTGCTCTCGTCATTTTCGTTTAAACTAACGAAAATATCACAACTTAACCTAACCAATCATCAAGGGCGTACAGTTGACCTAACCGGGCATTCAATTAACCTAACCGGGCATTCAGTTGACCTAACCGGGCATTCAATTTGGTCAACTGAATGCCCGGTTAGGTCAACTGTACGCCCTTGATGATTGGTTAGGTTAAGTTGTGATATTTTCGTTAGTTTAAACGAAAATGACGAGAGCAAAAATACATAATAAACAGTTTGGTAGTCCCGATAACACGTAAGTACCCTAATTTCTCTTTCTCTCTTTCCCTCTCTCTCTCGGCAGTTAATATACAACAAATTTCGAATTAATAATTACATCAAATTGCATTAATTAACAATTACATAAATTCCATTTATTTCACCTTGCTTTTCTGTGATAATTATTCTCTACGTGAATGGTATATGGCTGAATGAAAACTATGGTGGTCACTTCGAGTCGGCTGTAAAACTGTTTCTCCCCCCCCACCTCTCTCTCTCTCTCTCTCTCTATATATATATATATATATATATATATATATATATACACACACAAGCAATTTCCGCCCCTCACCGTCCTTCATGGCGGTCCCTCCTTTATGAGGTGTTCTTCATGGTCCTTCATGGTCCTTCAAAAAAAAAAAAAAAAAAGGGGAAAAGGGGAAAAAAAGAAGGGAAAAAAAGGGGGGAAGGGGGGGAAAAAAATAAAAAATAAATTAAAAAATAAATTAAAAAAATTAAATTTAAAAAATTTAATTTTAAAAATGATTCGTCTTCACCTTCCTTCAAAAAAATTTAAGAAAGGATTGAGCCTCGCCTTCCTTCTTGAAAAAGTCCTTTCATGAGACAAACAAGAACAAACATGCAAAAACATACATACATTCGAGTACTTCCTGTTCAGGCAAATTCCGCCAGACAGTAGAAATGAACGAATATCTGAAAGGTTTTAATAAGCCTAACCACATTGCGCATCAACACATCCAATTTTCAAATGTTAACAAATTGCGAACAATACATAAATGAAAATCAGAGTGATCATATTTTAAACCGAATACAAGTTCTTTGTTAAGATCTGCATTATGAAAAATAAAATGAATATTTATCATTTTAATTTAAATAAATTAATTTCTCTCTTTTTTAAGGGAAACTGGCTTATTTTCAAACGAGATGACCTTCAATACAATATATACATATAGTACACGCATATTTGTTTATTTACTTTTAAATATGTAGTTTTCTGTTATTTACATCGCTATATACCATTACATTCACTTTCACATGCTATCTTCTGGTATATGAACTAATAATTTTACCGTTCATCAAATTTCGTTATAAAATACATGTGTTTAAAAGAACATCAAGTTGGTAACGATGCTTTAAACTAAATCACCAAAGTTGTTTTCCTCCTCTAAACATCCACTTAAATATTATTACTAATATTGATTTATTGTTATTATTACATATATATATGTACACGTGTTAAGAGTATTTAAATTAAATATATTGATTTCATTCCCTTCGTAATAAAAGCATCTGGCAACTATACCCCCAACCTTGCTATATATTTCTCTCAGTAATTTTTTCAGGTTAGTTGTCAAGTTTAACTTTCTTCTAAAGACTATTAGTTGATACTAATCTTGCTATTATTATTATTATTATGATCATATATATATATATATATATATATATATATATATATATATATATATATATAACATCCAAATAAGTAGGTTCGGGTAAAAAAATTTCTTATTAGATGCAATTAAAGAAAAACGGGATGTCGAATTTGTGTGGGCTGTCATTTTTAAATAGATGCAGCGGGAAATAGGTACTGAAAGTTGAGAGATTTTTCATTAAGAACCTTTCTACTTGTAGTTATAGTTAGGACTATTCACATTACTTTAATTATCATTTCTCTAATTTAACGGCTGTTCACAATTCCTCATAATTCTCATAATAAACGTATTTGTTTTCACACCAGTCAGGCCACTGCTTACATCAATCACACAGAATGTTCATGCTTATTGTTTTTGTCATTAGCTGTACCAATCATATCTTTACAGACTGAAGCCTACCGTTATACAACGTTTAAAATCTTATAATTTAATACTTTATGATATCAGATCTCGTATAAAAACATCATTTTCTGTACAAATGGCCACAAAAATACTTTCAATCATAATAATGTACTCAGAACGCACCATACGCTTTTCACTTGTATTAAAAACGTAAAACTGAAAGTTGTATCATCACGCGATATTCGATTCTGCAATGGGTAACGAGCCCTAATATTTTATTTAAAATTATTTAACAGATCATTCGAGGGAACTGTACATCGATCTCATTATAACTTCTGACTCATAATAACCCGCAATGCATATTTACAAGAGTCGAATTTAAATATATATATAATATATATATATAATATATAATATATATATATATATATA